>JAHDVE020000780.1:0-39919 GCA_022606495.2 Halesus radiatus
GAAAAATGTAGGTTGATTTTTGGGAATTTGATTTGTGTCGCACCTTTTCTCCCACATTTAATTTTTCTCCTTATTGTTGAAACGCTCGACTTTTAACACTGCAAGTTTGTGGAAAGTCCTTTTCCGGAAGTATACGTTAGACATGGGCGAAATTGAATGAATGAATCAAATGAATAAATTCAATCTCCTGACATACTACTTGATCTAATTCTCAATTTGACACAGAAATAATTCTTAATTCCTTGGGGTTTTGCATCCGTATTTCTAACGCTCAGCACAATAATTACGGAATGGATACTATGGGTGGCGTAGCAAACTTACCAGAGTTATTGTGCAGGACTCTATCTAACGTTCACTATCCATAATCCATAAAAACCCTTGGGTCATCTTTCGTTTGCAGCCCACATATTCTCTAGTGTACAAACCGCCGCATATTTCTCGGTAAGTAATTCCGAGTTAATCCGTATTTGCTATCGCACTCTGTATTCTCTAATTAAAAGAGTTAAGAAATGTATTCTAAATTCGGTTGCGACGTTGTAGTCACATCTCTGATTTGATCAATATCGAGTCTGTCCGTACTAAGTCTGCAGGGCGCATGTTAGTCATGTCACTGTAAGACACAGTCGCAAGTTCCTAATTCATTTTTTTAGTTCTGAATCTGTTTGTCATTCGTCTCAGCATAGTCAAGCCGTCAGTTTCAGTGGTTAGGTGAGAATTTCCAAAGTAATCAGCAGGGTGCATCGAAGTTAAACTTGGTCGGTGATATGATGTAATGATAACATTACTGTGATTTCGTCATTTATTTTTTGTGAGCTTCGCTTAATTTTACTCGGTTTTTGTTTGGTGAGTAATATTGTGTTTAAAAACGAAACCATTATTTACTACATCGAGGTGTATATTCATTTTTTAATGAACTAAAGGAATGAATTAAATTAATAAATTCACAAGACTACGGGAATCAGACTGAATCGATTCACTACTGCGAATGAATCTGCCTATGTCTAGTATACACAACCCATGTAATTGTACTGGAGATCAGCTTTTTTTATCGAGGAACATAACATTCCTTTTGTAAAAATAATCAATATAACAACGGTACCAACGAACAATGTCGGATGTGTAAAATGGTAACTTTGTATAAGAGCTGTAGTAGTTGCAATAATGTTTGAAATAAACAAGAGTTTATGCAAAATATCAAAAACAACACTATATTTCTTTATCACAAAATTAATAAAAATGTAGACGTGAAACTCTAAACACATAGAAACGAAACTTTAAACAGCTCTAATTAGAAGATACCATTTGCACATCCGACATTGTTCGTTGGGACTGTCGATAAGATTTATTGGTTGCTTCAAAGATTACATATAAAGTCAGTAAAACACAACATTTGTATACATATATTTTATTGGCAATGATTTAAAGACACAAGCTTACACATATAATGTTACAGTATAAAAGTATTGTCCGAATTTATAATATGAGCCTCTCAATGCAGAACACATGTTGGGAAACAGACCCAGGGTAAGTGTACAGGTGATTTCTAAAAATCAATGTTAGGGGTTATTATTTTCTATTGTTTTATACACGTGTAGTGTTTATTTGACAATATTGAGGCATGTTTGAGCAAATTTCTGGCAGGGTTTCCTTAACATGGAATTAAGTGGCAATATTACAGAAATCAGTTAAGTAGACTACATAAAATGGACAGACATACATAAATAGATAAAGGTGCATTTTGAGCAAAAGCTATCGACCGGTTCAAACAAGTATTTTAAAAAATAAAATAATGTTATGTTATGTTTGTACAGTGTAAAGACACGCAAACTATGTCACCACCCAGCTGGGCAGCATTGAATTAATTAATTTTTGGTTTGTTTGTGGGGGGGATTAAGGAGAGGTTGAGAAAGATCAGGTTAAAAGGTTGGGTGGGGAGCTGGAGGGTAAACCAACTAGATACACCAAACAAGAGGTACGTTCTTCCGACTGTGGTTCAGGTTAATGAGCCAGGATGGAACAGCTGTGGAGGTCATCTAGTGCGCTCCAAACGCTACATGCTGGGTCCTCACCGGTCAAGAACCAGTACAGCAGCAGCGGCAGGGTTATTTCACTGGTTGATGGGGCAACCCACCCATGGTCTTGAGCCCAAGGGTCGGGCCCCTAAACTATCCAGCGGCCCGGACAGCGATCACTGGCTTAAAGGATCTCCCTCAACCTCCACCTTCCGGCCCGGCCCGCCCTGCAGTAAGTAGGCTGACCCATTCATCAGTGTGATGTATGTGGATACATTACCTACATTTATTATACTTAAAAATAACAAGTTATTACATAGACAATAATATCAAACGAGCCCGATTAGCTCAAATTTCATACATACATACATTGTAACAAAATCAAATGATGAGTTATGTAATAATAAAATATATCTACTGTTTGTGATGACATATCTGAATATTGTTCCTGTTATTTGCAAATTTTATATCGATTTTCAAAAATGAAAATAATTAAAATAAACCTAATGTGAAAATTGTTTAAATTATAGGTCAATTTGGGTCACTATTCAGAAATTTTGATGTAATTGGATTTGTGATGGAAGTGGGAGTCTTTGGGCAAAAGAAAATCGATTACGGTTATGAGTTGACCCAAGTAATATCTGATATACAACAGTTTAAATGAATACGTGAACAATTAGCAAGTGTCACCAAAAACATTGAATTTGTTTTAGAGTAAGTACCTACAGTATTATTTCAATTTCCCTAGATGTACACAATATCAAAATAAATAATAATAATAAATATATTTTAACAAAATATTGAAGTAGCACTAAAATTTCCTATTCTAAAGTGAAATACTGACAGATGATTATTTTTCAATAATATAGTAAATTAATATTTTTAATGGGGAGAGGGAAGTCGGAGAGTTATTATTTATTAAGTCAAAATAATGATAATATTATTGTGCAATACGATAAACATGGTGTTTTTAGAGAAAAATATTTATTACGTTTTTTTTTAAATTTGCACGGGCTTAGCATTTATCAAAATATAATCAGAAATATTACACATTTATGACCGTTCTACGTATGTTTTACAAAAACATTTAAAAAGTTGAATATCATTAAAAAATGATGTGAAGGTTTTTCTGTAACTTATCGATAAGATAAATTAAAAAAAAGAACAGTGATGAACATTACGTAACTTTAATGTTTTTTTTTTTTGTAATGCGGATTACAAATCTTTGGTTGTGTTTATTTACAAAAACGCAATGATAAAGGATTAAAAATACTTTTCTCCACTTTAAAAATCATATTCATATTTTAAATATTTAGTAAAACTTACAATGGGACGGTCAGAAAAAGTGATATTTCTGGTTATATTTTGATAATTGCTAAGCCTATGTAAATTTCTAAAATATTTAATGAATATTTTACTATTCAAAAACATTATGTCTATCGTATTGCATAATAATCCTGTCATTATTTTGAATTAATAAATAATAACTCTCCGACGTCCCTCTGGCCTTTAAATTAGTTTCAACACCATTTTAGTATTCCTCAGTTATACGTAGAAACTTGATAATTTCAATAATATATTATTACGTAGGTATGCGCATAAAGATATCGCAATTTTTGGGAAAGTTCAAACCAAGAGATTTAATAAATATGTTATTTGTTGGAAATTACCAAACGGGTATGTCATTTATAATTTATTTAAGGCTGAGCTTTGTCTATTTACAATTATTAGGTAGGTACTATAGCAATATTATATTTATGATAAAATAGCGCAAATAGACAGACAGCTCAATGCAGTTTTCTGCAACATCTAAGACAATTTAAGGCAAGGAGGTAAACCTCCAAATATGAAATAATAATTGTAAAAATTAAACATTCCTTTAATGGTTCGAAATTGAATGATATGCGACGGAGTAATTTATTAAATTAAATGGTGATGTTATACCTTGAGTCTATATATAGCAGTGTAATATGAGCCATACATTTTGCAAGAATTGAATACATATTATGCATAGAAGACACAGAGCAAATAATACACAGAGATGCCCATAGGGGAAGAAACCAAAATAAGAGGGGCGAGCTTAAGCGGGTCACTGTCATTTGATTTGCGAATAAATGCATCACGACAGTCTCCAGGCAACTTGCATTGCAAAGAATTAGTATTTACTCTTCGAAAAGTAAATCTGCTAATGATCAACTCGTTCTTTTTACAATTGTGCGGAATTTATGGCAATTTCCTTTATTCCCGTAGCTATGGATCAGATTCCTAACTAATCCAAACAGCTAAAAAGTAAAACAGTAAATAAGAAAAAGGTTTGGCTTGTTTACAAAAATTGATTATTTTGTTGGAGTATTTAGTTTGACCCTTTTTAAAAAATGTTTTTAATGGCAGTCAAAATTACGTGCAAGAAACGTGGATGGCGGCGCTTTAGCCGATCACTAAAACTGTTAATATATTATATAATTGAAAAAGTGAAATACAGTAAAAAAAAAAAAAAAACATTTATCTGTGGAATGTAATGTGATAGTTTTGATTATTCTCTTTATCACTTCTTTTAAGACGTTTGAATGCGCAGGAAATCATAATTATTGTTTTATTATTTAAAATTTTCGAATGATCGCTCGTCGCCAGTCAATACACGAATGATGGCGTCATGTATTCGAGAAATGCGTGAACCTGCCCGGTGCCATATTTAGGTTGTCACATGGTTGTCTCCAGCCCTCGAAATGGTAGGCAAATATTTCTATTCATTCGGACGTCAGTGATAAAAGATAATAATATTTTACGATGCAGTTTTAATGTCTTATCTTAAAACAGATATAAATAAATCTGTTAACGTAAGCTCTATTTACACGTCAAGCCTTAATTCCCAAAAGATTATTAGAGTATTGTTGATGAAAATGAAATTAATATTCAACATTAAATCACATTTTCTTCCTCTTTTTGGATGAGGCGCTTTCACACGTGTTCATTTTTATATGTACGCGATATTTTTGTTGCACTTTAATTTTTGAATGGTTAGGGCTCAACATTGTGATGTTTCCTGATAATTTTAAAATCTTTAATCCCAACCGAAATGCACTGCGAAAACAAACAGCTTTTTTTTCATAGAATAAAACAAAAGTAATCTAAAGTATGGTAAGCCAAACTAAAACTAAAAATTGTAATAGTTAAATATTATTAAAACCTAAATAGAAACATATAATATTAATAAGAAGAGAAGGAAAGGTAGACTGAATGTTGTAGAAATGAGATCCTTGAGGCGTATGCGTGATAAAACTAGGTATGACCGTGTGAAAATTTTGAGATTTGCAAAAGAATGCAAGGCAGACGTGAGCGTAATGAGCAAGATTAAGAAAGGGACACTTAGATGGTTTGGGCATGTAGAGCGGATGAACGAAGAGAGGAGTGTAAGAATATATGACGTGAATGGAAGAAGCCGGGGGCGTCCGAAGAAGACATGGCACGACCGAGTGAACCAAATACATGAGTCGGGCCATGTCAAAAGTCAGAATAACAGAAGAGTATGTATGAATGCTAATGAAGCAAGGAGTGTGTGCCAAGACCGAATTGTTTGGCGGTCTGTACTCTGTCTACCCCTGCGGAGAAACGGCGTCATGGTTAGTTAGAAAAGGAAAGGTAAGAGGAAGATAGGGAATCGCTGTACATCAATTTGTGATTGTACACAGGATCTTGGCTCGATATATCTGTAATCTATTGTTGAAGATAATAGTGCCTAATTGTGTACGAGGTCTGTTCAAAAGCAAAGGTGAATTTTGAATTTTCGCGAGAGGTGTACATTCGATTATCGAATTTTTTTTTGTTGTGTTGGTACACATATGTTTATTATATGTTAGCATTATCAGCCATTTTGGATTAGTGGTTTGTTTTTGACAACTGGAAAGGTTAATTACGTTTTTGTGTGTTCTTCGATTTTTTACTTTTGAAAAATATAGTATTCCATTGCGATCATTGGGCCTTGGTTTCGACGTCATAACCATATACCCACGTTTCATCACCAGTTATGACCCTTTTGAGCAAATCTGGATCGTCGTTGACGTCATTCAAGAACTCCTGAGCGATACTAATGCGACGTTGCTTTTGCTCAAAATTTTGCAATTTCGGAACAAACTTCGCTGACATACGTTTCATGCCCAAAACATCCGAGAAAATTGCATGGCATGAGCCGATTGATATGCCAACATCCTCTGCAACTTCCCTAATAGTGATTCGACGATTTTCCAAAACCATTTTCTTCACTGTTTCGATGTTTTCTTCGTTTGTTGACGTGGTTGCAACTCCAGGACGCTCATCGTCATTAACATCTTCTCGGCCTTCTGTAAAGCGCTTGTACCACTTATAAACACTTTTTTGAGACAAAGTAGACTCGCCGAATGCCACAGTCAACATTTTAAGTGCGTTGGAGCACTTTATTCCATTTTTAACACAAAATTTAATACATATTCTTTGATCCCTTTTTTTCAAAAATAGAAAATCGAAAAACACACTAAAACGTGACTAACCTTTCCAATTGTCAAAAACAAACCACTAATCCAAAATGGCTGATAATGCTAACATATGTGTGCCAACATAATAAAAAAAAAATCGATAATCGAATGTACACAGCCTGCGAAAATCAAAAATTCACCTTTGCTTTTGAACAGACCTCGTATTACATATATTGCGCGGAATTGGGGAATTAATCCTAAAATTGGTTCTGGTCGCTTATATGCTATTATAGTGTGTGTAAAAGTGATATTAGAAAAATCAATTTATTGAAAATAATTAATAATGATATAAGATTACAGAAACATTGTGGTAGAAATTTATTAATTTGTAACAGTAATTTTTTTTCTTCTTCGTAACTGGTTTTGTTTTCTCGAAAAATAGGTTTTTATTTTCCTAATTTGAGAAAATAGACTCAAATCTGATGAATACAAAATCTACACTACAAAGGGTACGGACTAATAATTGAGTTTACAAATTGTAACGTCTGTTTCTCTTCTTACTAACTTCTTGAGCCAGATTTTTCAACACTTAAAATTAATCAAATAAATAAATAAAATAATCTACCTTTATAACAAGAATAATCATAAAGGAAATACTTTATATTTTTATATGAAGCGGTAACTTGATGACATTATAATTTTTAAAATAAAGCAATAACTTTATTTATATCACTTTTATTTGTAATATATATATAATATACTTTTGCCGACCGGGTTTCGCCACTACCGTAGCTTCTACAGGACAGTATATGACAGTCATATACTGCCCTGAAGAAGATACGGTAGTGGCGAAACCCGATCGGCAAAAGTATATTACAAATAAAAGTGATGTAAACAAAGTTATTGTTCTATTATTTAAAAGAAATACTTTATAGTCTTATCATGGAGGGAACAACATAAGTTGTGTAGACTGAGGTTGTTCTGTTGGAAACTGAGTTGCGTTATATACATTTATTTATAAAATGTAAATTGAAGTGCATAAGCTATTGAATATTTAATAGGAAATACTAAAATAGTAATTTATACATGTATGCATGTACATACTCGTACATATCGTAGTAGCTAGAAAGCAATACTGCTGTAACCACCACTCTCCACGAAAATACTTTATATACACCATTCCACAGGGTTTCTTTTTCTGCGTCGATCTATCTGGGTCCCGCGACTCTACAATGAAGAATAAGAACTGTACGACTCATTTTGAAAACTCTTCGTTTTGTCAATATTACATTTAATTGATATAATAAACTTCAAAATCCTGGATTTTTTTTACATGGCCTTGGCTGTTAGAGCAATATTGTTTTCCTGCAACGATATATGTTTACAAATAAATGCTCCTTAGTAAAAAAAAAACATGTAAATTTGGTTGATAGTTGAATAGTCAATATAGTACTCAATTATTTCTATGCATATATATGTAAGCACTTTACAGTAAAATATTTAGAATGTTGTCAGTTATCACAGCATTAGCATTACACATTTAGATTTAGAGGAAAGGGAATAATATATTATAACAACGGATAAGAATACAAAAATAGATTATGGCAAACCGTGGAAGTCAAAATCAGTGTACAGCAATTCGACTCGAACATACACCTCGTTGCAAGTCTCTAAAGTTTCAGGTAATATATTCATTGCGTCTTGCAAACAGTCTTCAGTGCCAAAAAGCTGGAAAAAAATATATAAATAAATTTTTTATTTCATATTGTAAAAAAGCTACTAAGTGTGTAGGTACTAAGTTCCTGCTTTTAAGAGAGTTGGTTAGGAACCTATTTACTGATGAAATGCGTATCTGATTAACGAAAGAACCATTTGGTCCTAATATGATTTATTTGATTTTAAACTTTCTTCCACTTGTTTATCGAACTGATCGAACCGGTTTTACGGGAAAATACAAGTTTTGACAGCTCAGTGAGAACACAACGGAAATGGTTACATTATTTTTGTAAAATTGGTAGTATTCACATACATTTTTCAAGAAAATTCAATGTTTAATATGAAATATTGCAATATTTCGCCTTAGATGATCCAGTTTATTGAAAGTCTCATATATTATAATGAAAATTAATGTTATCGACTAATTCATAAAGGTCTATTCACACCTACAAACACCATACAGAGCAGAACAGTACAGGCAGAGCAGACACGAGTATTCCATTCACATATATCAGCACCGCACAGTGCAGAACAGTATAGACACAACAACATTAGTTGTATGCATTATCTATGAACACATTCATATTACAGCGTACGTAAGCGTAACATATCTGCACAAGCGCAGGCCAGCATCGGCCGAGATTGTCAGTTAGAATAATTTGACGTTGATGGTGGCCACTAAATATCTGCGCCTGCGCAGTCAGTATGAACACATACCGTTAGCACCGCCATCTTCATCAGTTGGCGTCATTCGACGCAGATATTGCTAAAACCGAGAAGACAGATAACAATAAATGGATTGAATTGGTCAGGGAATTTAGGTTATAAATAAAATAAGAATAATAATACTTGGATGACTTGTATAGTGCTGATTTGGGAATCACCTCAGGGGCGCTGTACAAATACTACTTGCTAGGGTTTATCCTATTATGTACAGATACAGAAACATACTGACCTGGCAGGTCACTTCAGATTAAAATGTTAAATTACAATAATAATAGACATGGAAATAGGATTATTAAATCGTCACATATGTTGTGGCGGACGCTAACGCTCAGTTGACAGTTCACTTAACAGTCGTACTTGCGTCTGTGCTGTGTCTGTACTGTTCTGCACTGCGCGGTGTTGGTAGATGCGAACAGACCTTAACGTGTGAAGCGTATTAGCTATGCACGCAAATGTTAGTAATATTTCAGTCAGTGTGAGAAAAACATCAATCATTCATATTTACATATCTTTTAGGTTGTTATCATCTGCTGTTACTGCAATTAATTTTAACTGATAAATGTGAGCCATTAATTTACCCACCAACAGATAAATAATTACAAGCGATAATGACGTATTTTGTCAATTTTAATTATTGTAATTTGGGATGAAGCATAATTATTTGTACTAGTGGTGGGCGAAGCGGCTCGGTTTAGTGAGCCAGATCACTAAATCAGCTCTCTGTAAAGACAATCCACATGAAAACTGGACGAAAAAAGTATTGTGTAAGAGCGTCTTAAGGACGTCTTTAGGAGGGCCAAGGGAGCGAGGGAGAGGGCATGGTGCGGGAGGATGCGAACCGTCGTTCAATCGAGCCAGATCACCAAACCGGTACACTACAAAGTGATTCAGCTCACTAAACCGAGCTGCTTTGCCTACCACTAATTTGTACTTTGGTCAGGCTTGAATAGCAAAAGGAAAATACCGGAAATATAATTTCTTATAGTTTTACCGCTTGTATTGAACCGTATTTATGATATAAAGCTATTCTGCCGTGGTAAGTAAAAACTTCCTTGAGACTCTAGTGCTTCGAGGATTGGAAGAAGCGCTGGCATAAGTGCATTATATCTGAGGAGGATTACTTTGAAGGGGAAAAAATGGATATTGATGAATAAATACTTTTCGAAATAATTCGAAATTCACCTTTTCTTTTGAACACACCTCGTATGTACAAAACTATCATAGAAAGCTTCTATAAAGGCTTAATGTTTACATAGAGTGGTCAAAAGCGTCGGGTTACCACCCAGGTGTCGCGGGTTCAATCCTCTGTTAGCTAAGTCCTCCATCATTGCACAAGCAATATTTTCCACTAATAATGATGGGAGTAGGAGGAAATAAAATATTGACAGGTTTTAACCCAGAAATGTTGTCATGCATTTAAAAAAAAAAAAAAAAACATGTCAGGACTATTGATAAAAATGATACTACCTTCTGTAAAAGATCTTGGCGAGTGGGCAGAGCATGCATGGCAATCATTGCGGCCTGTTTAATATACCACGGATGGAATTCCGCTAAAGAGTCAGAGTACGCCGTCTGGCACACGGTGCAGGTATTCGTCTGGTCATCGCCATCTCCCAGCTCCCTCAGGAATAGTCGGATAAAGTCTAAAGACAAGTTAATAAAAAAGCACATAAATCAAATAAATTGTAAGAGAATTCTGGTAAATTTTTATCGCCGAGAGCGTTGTATTGACTATTAGAAGTATGAGCTGATTTGCACTTCCTTCTCCTTCGCAAGCCTACTTTGCAAACAGTCTTACAGTGTCATATTATGTTTAGAAACATAACACTGCTCAATACTCAGATACTAATAGGTATGTTCAGATGATGTGATCTGCATGGCAACTTAAGCGCACTATCAAAAATAGAACATGGACATGTAGTGATTGTAAGAAAAAAGAGGAAAAATACTGCATAAAATTTCGATTGGCATAATAATATAGGGTTGATATTTTAATTTTGAGGATTACCTAATCCACGATGAAGTCTAAGTAGCGTTCGGGATCCCGATGTGAAATCAGTTTTTTCATGAAGGCCTGTGTCTTTTTCGAATCGCATCATCTTTCTGAAACTCTCGTAGAAGGCCGCATTGTCACTCTTCAAATGTTTCTCGGTGATTTTTATTTTGCTTTTCACGTCGCTACTTACAAAAGAAAATACTGAACCTATTAGATTTAGAAACCTGAAAAAAAAAACACCAAAACATATTATAAGTATTTTCTGACAGCTGTCACAATAGTCTCAAATTGACAGCAGAAACATCACATAATTTAGTTTTCATATAGTACGAATGAACGTATTTGTAAATTCTGTAGTTCTTAAAAAATCATGACAATGCAATCTTAAGACTTTTCCTGTACATCAGGGACAGATCCGATAAATTGATTAAATACTTACTTCACAAGTTCATTGTATCCTTCAATATATTTTTCAATATGTACATCACCTCCATCTAACAGGCTTTCCTTAAAAGTTTTGTTCACATGAACTAAATTCAAAGAGTTATTCGACATCTTTGACTTGGAAAACGATATTATGTATCCACCGAATCCACTCGCAATTTAATTAATTTATCATTCAATGTTGATGAATTTGTTGCATGTTTTGCAGAAAAAATTATTATTGGATATTGTTGCCAGTGTAAAATACATCATTCCTCGTGACTAGTTGCTACTAATTCCATGAGTAGATACTTTTTTAAACTACTGCTATTACATTGATATAGCCTTTTGTAATCACCTAAAATAATTGACCGAATTCACCGAAATATTTAGATTTAAAATGTGCATTTTAAATAGTAGGAATTCCCAGATTAGACCGGCCATAAAATAAATTTAGTACAAAGGCTAGCCGAGCCTATTGTTAGGAAAAATCGTAACTAGAATAATATAATCTTAACTGCTATTTTGGGAAAGCCCGCAATTCCGTTGGAATTTTATGAGACGTCAATAAAAGATAATCCCCTCAAGGGAATTGGGCCGCGGATGGAACGACCGCTGAATACCTACAGGTAGACAGGTAGACAGAAGGACAGTGGGCTCTAGGAGAGTCGATTGTAAGAGTCCGCCCAGGACGGAGAGTCGCGTGCAGTCTTCCATCGAGGAAGCAAAAAGTCGGTTGCAGTAGTCCGCCCAGGACAAGACGAGTCGGTTGCAGTAGTCCGCCCAGGACACCTAGCCAAGTGAAACCTTCCGCCCAGGAAGGTCCCAATTCTCGCTCCTTTGAGAGGCCGCCCCGGGTCCTCTTACGACGAGGGAATTCTACACTTCCATCCCAGAAGGAAGCAGCTGATCTTCGCCCTTCGGAGATCAACATCGGAGACCGCCCAGGCCTCTGATTATCGCCGCGGTGCACCTACTCCCGATCCGGAGGTACACGAATACGTAGTGCGAACGCGAGGACTCTACATACAACGCAGCCACTGGACTCTGGACATCTATCACCAAAAAGGGAAGTGCCTGACTATAATGATAATTCCTCCCACATTGCCTAAGCCAGTGAACCTCTAATTTTAAGTACAAAGACTTTAACAGTAGAATTAAGTAATTACCTAAGTCAGTGAACCTCTAATTTTAAGTACAAGGACTTTAACAGTAGAATTAAGTAATTGCGTATTTAGTTTTATTAAATTTATTATGTCTAATTAAGATTTACACTAGTTTTAAGACTAATCCCACGTATATAAAAATAAATTACTTGTAACTACCTAAGATCGCTTTTCTATTCCTCCCTTTTTGCGTTATTCCTAGAATAGTACCTACTGCACGACGAACCGTCATATCAACATTATTATCTCTGCACTAGACTGAACAACCATCAGAAAATGAATCATTTTTAAAAGAAGAAGCTTATTATTGTTTTTCTGGTAACTGTCTTTTCTCTTTTGTATTTTTTAAACAATTGATACCGTTCAATGTTATGACCGGTTGAATATTCCGTTTATATAATATTTCTTGCATTAAAACTCATTTTATTCCATAGTTTTATAATTATCATGTCTGGGTTTTTGGATGTTAAGCTCTGTGCTAAAGGAAATCGAGGTTTAACTCCGTGGAAGGTAAGTTTTTTTATTAGCTCTGCTTGAATATCAAGGTTCGTTATTCATAAGAGGATTATTTGCTACGCTCAATTGGTTTTATGTTTTTAGGCGTGGAAACAACAATGGTGTATTCTGAGGCCGTCTCCTGTGAAGGAAGGCGGGATATCCATTATTTTTCATACTTCCGCGGGTTTGGCGTCGAACTCAAAGGTGGAGATTCCCAAGAATTCCCTGATTTACCGCACCGAATCAAAGACGAAGTATTATTCTTTCGGTGTGTTTCCAACTTTAGAAAGTCGCAAACCAATCCTGCTTTTGGCTGGGCAGTCCGAGAGTGACAGTCAATTATGGATTGGAAGAATTAGAGCTATGCTACATGGGAACATTAACAGAGCAGGTAAACTGTAAATTACGCTCGGCAGTTGCTAAAACTGTTATAAATTTATCAATTTCTTCGGTTCTTACTATACACAGTTACAATTATTTATTCCTCTCTTGTGTGATGTTTTTATAGATAAAACCATACAGCAACGATGCAGTTTCCACATATCCCTGATAGACAATACTTTTACCAATCTGTGTGGCTTCAAAGGGCTTTATGGGCTCCTGGTAGTGACTAGTGAAGGGTTCCAAATATCGGACCTTTACAACAATACATGCAGGATATTTGTAAACTGGAATCATATCAGTGATGTGAAAATGCTGTCTACAGAAAAAATAATCGACCAGCATAGGATATGTGCAGTTATTACAAACAGGTATAATAAACATGTTTCCAGTTTTTCTTTATTTTTCTCACGCCCTCTCCCATTGGAAGTTGGCTACCGTTAGGGCAACTTCACCCTGCTAACTGCAGTCTGAAATAAATCAGTAAAACTGCACTTAATCACCTAAGTTTGGAAGCCATCAGATGCGAGCGTTTTCCTCTATCACGTCTTCCAACAATGTTCCCTGAATTTTTTGTTTGGTAACGTTTTATTTGTCGCTCCCATTATTATATCGTCAAAAGCATCATTTCGCGATACAGATGTTTGAGGTTTTTGAACTGGTATTAAAAGTCAGTTTAAGTTAAAATATATTTTATTAATGTATGACACTGGTTTAGTAACAATATTAATCGATTTTAGAGACTTCAAACCTCAATATCTCGAAGTGATGTTTTTCAGATTCACGATTTTGGCATTGGCCCGATGATATCACTACTAAATTTGGTTCGTCGTATAAATAAACACAAATTCCGTTGCCTCACTCCAAAATAACACAGAGTGCAAAGTTAACCCCAAATCGCATGATGTAATTTGGTCATGTCTTAGCAAGCCAGAAAGGCACTCGTCACAAGTTTGAAGTTGAAACTTAAGAACCCAACTTCATGTACTGCGCCGTAAGCAAAACCAGTGTTGAGCGTGAAGTTTTTGACAAAACTGCTTTTGTAACTTGAATATATTCACACTTCACAAACGCATACAACAACGGTCGGGAGAAATTGAATAATTTATCAATCGTTAGTTTTTTTAAACGCTTGCTCGAAACGATCTGTGACATATATATTTTATTTTTTAGTATTCACATAGCTCTTTTAAATCGTCAAAAATAAAGTCCAGGATACTCCCTATTTAAAATATCTCTAACTGTCTCAATTTTGAGTTTAAAAAATGATCTTGATAATTTTAGCCACTCTGTTGATGCAAACTTGCTAGGCGACAAATTCATTTGATGTAGACCAAGAAAGGGTAACAAGCAATGCTTTTTGTGATCTTTTGACTATGAGATAATGCACTTTCTTTTTGATAAATGTTTTCGGGAACCAATTCATTTTGGCTCGGGTGTCATTTTTAAGATCCACATACCCTGTTTATGTATTGTTGGTCGATAGTCGCTCCCCTTGATGTGACAAAGATGTTGGAGCTCTCTTAATTTTATATCTTGTACCCACACTATCACAATTTTTTGTTAATTTCGAAGAAGGTTTGTAACTAATTTGATAGTTTTCATTTTAATTTATACCTAATTTGACAGTTTTCGTGGCTTGTTTTTTTTTTTGTTGTATTTATGTTCACATGTACCTTTTGTATTTGTTTATATACTAACAACAAAATTTCCCTACTAATATTGATTTTGGTCTGGGTACTGTAATATCACACACCAACCCACACGGGCAATATTGTGTGTCATACCCGTTGCCATTCCAAGGAAGGTTTAAAAAAGCTTCTGGGGACTTCACCCAGTGGCTCAATAAAAAGCATCTGCCAATCTCATGACCAGTGATCTAGGAATGTTGACCTCTTATCAAAATCGTGACATTCTACCATAATAAGCTTATAATACTTATCACATTTTAATGATTATTGAATCTTAATAACTCCTTATCATGTTTAGAAATTCCAAAATACTAATTATCGTGTTATTCTTATCTGATAGGGACTTTGAGTTTGGGCACGGACAGATCCTATTATTCTGCCACTCTGGGCGAGCTCTGATGAAAACCTTGCAGCTCCGAACACTATGCGATAGTCCGGAAGTCACCTTGAGGAAGTTGAACCGAAGAATTAGCCGCAGTGAAGGAACTCTGTTCAAAATGCCCGAGGATAGAGACGGCGAGGAACATCAGAGGGATTCTGGTAAAAATAAATCAATATATTCTCCAATTAACGCTCCCACTCCTACCCATTTCCGTTCATCTTTACTCCCAATCTTCCCTTTTATTCCATCCATTCCTTCTTCCACTGCTGTTGACCAGTGAAAGATTGAGAAAGTTGTGGAAATTGGATTCCTATCAGATAACTGACTGTATTGGCATCGAGCCCTGGCCAAGTGGAATAAGATTCAGCACGCATTGCCAATTTAGCCATTAATCCAGAATATAAATAATAATAAGTGCTTTAGTTTTCTGCTGATAGATGCAAGATTTTCACCAAGGGCATTATGCCAAAAAATAATGTTGTTTTCTGATTCATACACTAGGAAGTTGTAATAAACACACTTCACTTTGAAAATCCCATTACTCATTCTGAAAAGTATGAGTTTCTCAAAGGCAAATCCAATTCGCTTCTCTTTTAATTTTTTTTTTCATTATGCTTATGACTCAAGTTTCATTGGTTCTTATACTGTACAAGCAAATTTGCTCTTTAGCTGTAGTTAAATTTTTATCTCAATTTAAAAACTTTATCTAATAGAAAATATAATTTATGCTGACGTCATAACTAACTAACTAACCATCCTGCCGTTTCCTGAAGGGGTAGCTTCGACCATTCACTTTCACGTCATATGATCTTAAACTCTTTCTTCGTTCATCCGCTCTATATACCCAGGCCATCTAAGCGTCCCTTTTGGATTTCTCTGCTTCTTCTTCTCATATACATACTTCCCAAATACACAAACTCATCCACCTGCTCTAAGTATTCATCATTCACAACTATATTGTACACTGTTTGCTGAAGTCATTCAAATTCATATTTAGCGACTTTCCGCACTTATTATGCACTTGGACCTTATGTTCATTTTTACGTTTTCTGCAATATAAAAGCTTTTTTTTTATTATTATTTATCACTTCTGTGTGTCATGCACTCCTATAATATTATGTATTATGGCACTTGTATGTATACTTACTATATGCATATTATGTAAAAAAAAAATTGTGTCATCTACAATTTAAAAACAATTTTTTCTTTGTATCGTGCACTCGCTCAATGTAAAAATCATGTGAAAACCATTGGTAAAAGGGCATTGATAATTAAGATGTTTAGCGAATTAAATTAGAAATTAAAACATGGAAATTGATAGAAAAATACGGTATGTTAAATCTTCAATTGAATCTTGGATTTTGTAATACTTTTATGAGAATTTTTGAAGTGTTCAAGATTCAATTTGAGCATGTAAACAGTTAAGTACAAACCCATTTTAAAGAGCATGTGTAATCTTATCAAGATGGTAGTTACGCACAAAGGGATTTGCGGTTTGTTTATCAGCCATTTCCCGTAATGCGAATTTTCCCATTCTATATTAAAAAATCGGCAATATCATAAGAATGCCTCAATAGCAATTTATTTATTAATTATCTTCTATATTATGACGCTGTAGAATTTTTATCAAGAATTTGATAAGAGTTGCATTACTGTATATTATCTGATTTTTAATACATTACTTTCCAGTTCTCTCTGGGTATTGACATTGCTCTACCATCTCAGTAATATCCGATTCTTGATTTGTTTTAGGTCTATCGTCTTGTGGACCTGTGTCTTCTGAAAACAACATAAAGTGGGTCGGCAGTTCTCAAGATTCCGTGAGAGTGTCTATGGATGATAATGGATTCGTTCTAAAAGGAAAAGTATGTTATTTTGAAAATAATCATTCCCTAAAGTTATCAGTGGCGGCTCAAGACTTTTTAGTGCACTAGAGTGCTAAGATTGAAAGATTCGACATTATTGATGTTGTTGCAGCTGAAAATGAATTTTGTTTTATTTTTTAAAAAACGTTTTTTTGTATGAAGAAAATGGTGCGGCGCACCGCCAAACTGAAAATCTTCACACAAAAAATCACAAACCGCCACTGGACATTATGTTCAGATGCATTACTTTTTAATGTATATTTTTTTTAAATGCAAACATTGCACAAATATCTCAGCTGTCTGTAGTCAGTGGGACTATGGGATCCCCAATTGAAGCATGTTGTGAGGCTGAAGTAAGCCGGGAGGAGAAGAGGAAGGTTGGGAAGTGCCATTTCAAGCAATGTTTCGATTCTGAATGATGGTCTTTCACCAGGGTGATACTGAGAGTATCTACCACTTTGATATCATTACCCAAATTATAACAATAATAGTGAGACATAATATAACATTAAACATGTAGGCTTTCAAAATATTTTGCCTAATAATTGTACATATTTTAATGACTGGCATTTTGTATATCAACATGTAGTCATTTGCCAATCAACACAAATCAGATTCATGCAATTCAATAACAATTGTGGTCATCAAAAAGCAATCAGTACTTATTAAATCAAAACAAAAAAATTAAACAAAGCAAAATTATTACGCTTTGAGTCACGTACCATGTTAAATTTACTAACAACTCTGTTATTTATCCAAAGTAACCTTGGTTAAATCTTGGTCACTAGCTACTTTAAGACTGAGGTTTTTTTAGATCTAAGATCTCTTACTATTATTTATACTAGAATATTCCAGATTTGTCTGCATTTCGGTAAATTTTTTTTACCGCCTTTACTGGTAGGTATTAAGATTTAATTAATTTGAACTATCCTGCCCAACACGGTGAAATATTTACAATGTAATGCTGAATTTGTGACCCGCAAATTAAATTAATTAAGAGTTACAGAGGTACGTGTTTGGATGCTGTGAAACAGGGAAAGGCTGAGCGAACCTGTCTTTTCAAATATGGTTAAAGTCATTTTATTTTTAAATGGCGGCCAATTAGTCCACTTCAAGTATCTTAAGCGCTGGAAAATTTGTGTGCATAACTATTACATATTTGCATTTATTAATCTTTTCACCGTGTTGTCGATCTATGTTGTATGTAAAATAACAGGGGTGTACTTTTTTAAACGGTTATAGATTTTTTTTTAAATGGTTGCATGCATACATACATAGTCAAATTATGTATGTGTTCACAGTCACGCATTATTTGTACCACTGTGCAGTTAATTCCAAGAAGTGTGATCCATTCTCATCTGAGAGAAAACTGATGTTTATTTAAATACTCTTTATAAAAAAAAAACATAATTCATATTTATACATAATATATACTTTTATGAGCGGATTTATTGTCTAGTGACAATTTCTATCTTAGTGGAAAATGAATATGGTTTAATAATAATTATTGCAGCGTTCTCCGAGTGTGACTTTTCGCTCGTAATGTGTGAAAAGCATTTAAACAAATTTGTATAATAATACATACTTGTCTATGTTGCCATTTTACATAAAACCTTTCGACTCCTAGGCCTCAGATAGGCCAATGAAATTGATTTTCTGTTCAAGAAAGGATTTCGTTATTTGAAAATGTTTGATTGCTTTCACAAGAAGTAAGGAAAAATTTACCTTACTTCGGGCACACAGACACGCCCACAACACACTAGTATCGGTTTATCTCTTCAGTGGGTTTCACAAATCCAATATTTTTATTATTGCAAATTGAATAAAATTAATATTGCTTAACCTTTGTGATCGTTTGGCAAGTGTTGCAAAGTAGGTGAAACAATTAGTATTGTTGCAATGTTAATAATTTAGTCGTTTTGTTTTCAGATGGCTTCCACTCTGATCTCTGCCGGATTGATGCTCAGCACTCCTCGCTTCCGCAGTAATACTTCCATGTCCCTGCAGCAGGTGGATGATGTTCTTTCTCCTCTTCATTGCTTTCCCGAGAATCGCAGGTAGATATTTCCACTTGTCATGAGTATTTACAAGATATTATGATTATTACTCTTTTCCATAAGGATATGGATTAATCAAATCTATTCCATGTCTGACCGTGTTACAAATGTGGAGATCCGGAAAGAATGCAAGACTGAAGAAAGCGTGCTGAACAAGATTAAGAAAGGGACGCTTATACGGTTTGAACATGTGAATCGGATGAACGGAGTTTTAGGAAAATAAATGACGTGAAAGTGTATTTTAGAAGAAGTCGGGGATGTCCAAGGAAGACAGCATGACCAAGTGAATCAAATACTTGAGTCGGGTCATGTCGAGAGTCAGAATAATAGAAGAGTATGTATGAGACAATGTATGAATGAAGCAAGGCATGTGTGTCTAGACAGTTTTGTGGCGGTCTATCCTCTCTGCCTACCTCTGGAGGGAAACATTGTAATTATTAGTTAGTTATCTAATGGTTCTTATTTCCCTTTTGAAAGTAATTTTTTTATTTTATTTAACATTTCATCATTCAGAATATTTTATGTGTGTTAATATTGACAACCTTCGTGCTACAGGGATTATAGGCTTAACAATCTGTTTTCCAGTTTATTGTGGTTTTCTCTAATATCATAAACAGTCCTTGAATGCTGTAAAGATATTAATGACATAACAAAGTGTGCACCAGCAAGCTACTTAACCCCATCAACTTCAGCGCATTATTACTTGTCAGTAGTAAAATACTCTGCAATAATGTTACTTCAGGTTAAGGGCCAGCACTCAAAAATGACCCTAAACATCATTTTGCAGGTTGCCAACTTAAGCAATACCACAAATAATTGATTTGTAAATTCTATACGGGTAGTTAGGAAAATGTATAAGGTTTCAAAAGACAAAAATCCTGTAAAAAAAGTTTTATCATAAAATTTTATGATATACAGTAAAACTTAATTTTTAACGTTTTTCAAGGGATATTACAGTAAAACTTAATTTTTAACGTTTTTCAAGGGATATACAGTAAAACTTAATTTTTAACGTTTTTCAAGGGAACGATAAAAAGATGTCAGGAAAATGAAAAATTTATGGAAAAAATGAATTGTTAAGTACGAGGTGTGTTCAAAAGAAAAGGTGAATTTAGAATTTTTTCGAAAAGTATTTATTTATTCATCAATATCCATTTTCTCCCCTTCAAAGTAATCCCCCTCAGATATAATGCATTTATGCCAGCGCTTCTTCCAATCCTCAAAGCACTTCTGGAATGCGCTTTTCGGTATGGCCATCAGCTCGTTCTTCAATTCTGACTTTATCTCATCAATTGTGGCAAAACGCTTTCCTTTCATTGGTCTCTTCAGTTTTGGGAATAGGAAAAAGTCGCACGGAGCTAAATCTGGTGAATATGGTGGTTGAGGCATTATTACGATGACACTTGTCACTTGAAGTGAAATAACACAAAACTGTGCTATATAAATGCTTTGTTGACGTGGTTGCAACTCCAGGACGCTCATCATTAAAATCTTCTCGGCCTTCTGTAAAGCACTTGTACCACTTGTAAACCCTTTTTTGAGACAAAGTAGACTCGCCGAATGCCACAGTCAACATTTTAAGTGCGTTGGAGCACGTTATTCCATTTTGAACGCAAAATTTAATACATATTCTTTGATCCAAAAAATCGAAGAACACACAAAAACGTGACTAACCTTTCCAGTTGTCAAAAACAAACCACTAATCCAAAATGGGTGATAATGCTAACATATGATAAACATATGTGTACCAACATAACAAAAAAAAAATTCGATAATCGAATGTACACAGCCCGCGAAAATTCTAAATTCACCTTTTCAATATTTCAAAAGAATACAATATTTTCTTCCATATCAATATCATAATGGATTTTTTTTTTCACTTGACATCATAACTTGAATCGCATTCTGAAAAACAAACTCCCATATGGCATTTTATTTGTTTCTCGAAATTTTTTACAAAAACCACAACAAACGTTTAAAAAAAATATGAAATTACTTGATATTGCAGGGCTTACCGGCTTGTCAAATATAAATATATCCAATATACGATACACTATTTTTCAGCATTAATCCATATATTTTTTTAAAACCTTATATTACTACGTAACTTTACATGCCTGGGGACCTGCCAAACTCAATATATTATTCTGAGACTGGTACGCAGTTACAAATGTGAATAAATGGAAGTTGCAAGTTAATAATGTTTTAAAAAAACACGATTTCACAGGAGAAATAGAACAAGTAACCTGTAAACAAATTGCGTTTTAACTATTTAAATGTAAATAAAAGGGATGCCGATTTATAAAAACATTGATAATAACATTCAAATATTGACCAAATTATAACTAAATGTGTTTGTTATGAGATGACTGACGCTTTTGTTCAAAAATGCGCATTTCGAGAAATTGCTCAAGTAAAATTAACGTTTTCGAAAAGGTGAATAACTAGGAGCTGATTTCAAATTTACCTAAAGGCGATGGTTTAACCCTGCTGGTGAGTACTCAGTTATTTAACTAATAGCTTGACAGCTGGAGGTTGTGCTGACGCGATGAACAATTGTGTTTACTTCGGGCACACAGACACTCCCACAACACACTTCCGTTAGTTTATCTCTTCAGTGCATGGGGTATTAATGAACAAAACATAATACATACATATTATGTATCTTACACAAAATGACTTGACTTAATTTATATTATGAGTCGTGGAGTTACAAAACCTGCTCTCTAATTTTCTGTTGGTTTTTATATATTCCCAAAGTGTTTGAAATACATTGAAAGTAAATGTAATATTAATATATTTAAAAAGAATAATGCATTATTATTTAGGTATTTGGCATAAAATGTTAATTCTTTTTATATTCCAGTTGTTCCAAACAGTTTTTCACAATTTACTCCAGATTTCCAAAATTTCCAGAACAGGTTTTGCAACCTCACGACTCATAAAATTATGCGTAATATGATCTTAGCATGGAGTACCCCAGCGAGGGCACGTTTTTTCGTATTTTAAAAAAGAACCTTTGAATAAATAAAAAAATCTAAGAGCCTAATCTCTTCTAGTTCCAACAGACGCTGTTCGGGGGTGTCTGTTGCATCCGGCATTTATGAAGAGATCTCAGATGTTCAGACCCCCTGCTTAGCGGACAACACTTACGAGGTCTTGGCTGAATGCCGCTCGGCCACCAGGAGAATCAGCAGGAGGATCCCGCCCCCGCCGCTGCCTCCTAGGACCAGGAACAACAGTAGACTTGACAGGTAAATAGATCCATATGGAAAATTTAAATACAATATTTTTACCTACCAATAAAATTTATATTTTGTTTCCATTGATGCCTGGAATCCATTATGAGAGACCTTGCTCTTTCGTCCTTTCAATTTACGTTTCATGCGCATTTATTCCCTATATTTGCCCTTTTTTCTGACCACACTCTCTCTAGTGGCAACACTGTAGCGATGTGCATTTCGGACCACGTGATGTTTGTATTCATATGACTTGTGATGCACCAGGTAGGGATTACCTGAATTCCAGGCATCGATGCACTGTTTGTGCTTGGCTGTATCGGTCTTTGCACTGAAAATTGGCCACAGGGTGTGATAGTATTCCCCTTGTTGATAAATTGGTCCAGGGTGATTCTGAGCAGTGTTAAATCCTGACGGCACAACGAGAAGTATTGCTGTCTTTCGTGATGCTTCAAACCGTAAGTCTTCTGCGGGGAATTATTGATGAGCTAGTCTACCACTTGTACTGGGTCCCAGATGGGGGCTTTCTCCTTGGTTCGTCTTACCATATGAAAATATAAAAAAAATTGTATATAAAAAAATAAAAATACAAAATAACATTTATTTATTTTGCAAGATGTGAATAGCCAAGTATGTCCAAGTATGTCCAAGTATGTCCAAACTTTTCTCTTCTCCTTCTTCCATGGTATTGGAAAGCTATCTGGTTTGGTTTTTAAAGTTTATTTTATGGATCTACATTTTAAAGTTTTATCTTTTAATATGAATAGCACAAATGAGAGTTTATCTCCAACATTCAATTTTTGATATCTCAAACCTGTGTTTTGGAGTTCTTGACTTTTGCCTAAACAGGGAAGATAATACTATTTGCTAACATAATCCTAATTATTTCCAGTGCAAGTGATTCTGGCATGGAAGAAGACAGTCTGTGCTCCACCCCTCTCCAAGAATCGGAGGATGCCAAATGGACCTACATCACGGGTTCTGTCGGGTCATTACCCAGATCATTCACTTTGCAGAAAGAATCCTGCGGCACCTCTGCTAAGTTCAACCCGGAAACTGCTTCAACTAGAACTGTCTTCAAGAACTGTGACCGCCTGCATTCAGCTCTGGATGTCTTCAGAAAAAGGATCAAAAGTGACTCTCACATGTCCAGGAATTCAGATGACAAAACCTCGGATTATGATGCATCTTCATATAATGGGTCAGAAAATTATCCCCCACGTAGCAAACGGTTGTTTGATTTCCACGTGACGCCTTGTAAATCCATCCACATGATACGAAACTCGAAGATGGGCCGCGCTCTGAGGAAATTTGGAATCGGTAATAACATTAATAACATGAAAAACAATGCAAAAAGTTGTGAAACACTGGACTGCGATGAAATAAATGCAAAGTTGCTGCGAAAACGCTGCTCTAAATCTGAAGAGAACTTAGATTACCGCGTTAACGCCATGAACGGTGTAAGAGACCAATCGTACGAAGAGAAAAAAAGCAATCTGAATTTGTCCGCCGAGTGGTGTTCCGAAGAAAGTGAGGAAAATATCAAAGACCTCTCTGTTATTTGTTCGGAAAATGATCTAAAACATGCATACCCGCAAGACATTCTCGAACTGTTGTTAAAAGGGAAGGTAGATTTGGCGGAATCCAAGTTGAGGCAAAAAGCAGCGGAAGAAGAATATGTGCTCATGTCTCCGTGTAGCAGAGTCTCCACCACCCTCGATCCGGGCAAGGCCAAAAATATCATGGTGACATCGCCTACCATCGCCATCGAGGATAACTACACCATCATGAGAAGTGCTTCGTAGAACAATAAACCTTCATCACACCTTGCTCTATCTCTTTATGTAGACAGTTTTGTACTGAATCTGAATTGAGACTTGTTTCCAGTACAAATGGAAATTAATAATGCGGTGTTTTATAACAATTTTATAAATGGATCTGATTATCTTTTTACTTTATTAACACATCCTGAAGTCGTCAAAGGAATATTCATACGTAACCCATCGGCACATCAATTTTTGTTTTCAAAGTATGATTACTAAAAATATTATTTATGTTTGCATTGCTTGGTTGTCAGCGTCGACCTGTATCTTTGTATCTTTAATCTACAGAGTGAATATATTTCTATGGTTCGGAATGTTGTATTACAATGCTAGATAGTAGCAAACACTCTAACGTGGCGCCATGTGTACATAAAAGGGTAAATTGATTTTTTTTTTTTTTTAAATGATTTTGGAATAGCCATTTTCGTAATCATATGATTCTCTCTTTTTATTTGTACAATTAGTTTTATTACTGTTCTTTTTGTGCAAACGAAATTATGATGCAATTCATTATAAACAATATGACTTTTGTTATCAAAAATGTGCTGGAAATAAATATTCTATTTTGGTAAGCCGTCTTTATTGACGCCATAAGTAATGACTGATCGATATCACGCCACAACTTGTATTTTTAAATTTGCATGCGATAAATTATCTGTAGCTATTGATCTATAAGATTATTATTATTTTGTTTTAAATTGATTGGTAATGTAAATTCTTTTATGTCTGAAGAATTTTATTGTTTTATGACATTGTATACTCTGTTCGCTGAGAAGCGTGCATATTGCGATTAATATTGGTTTGCATTAATTTTTGTCGCTTACGTCTTACCGGAATCAAATGCATTACAAAATTATCGTACTGTATGTATAAATAAATTACAAGCACCAAATTAGAGAAGGACGGTAAAACAAAAAATACTGGTCACCTTGAAATTAAAATAAATATTGTATATGTACAACATTATTTAATTAGCTCTTTTTTAAGAAATTTATTTGCTTTTGAAAATGATTTCCTTTCGGTGAACAGAGTTTGAATGCGGCAAAAGATATTGAATTTATTAATTTTTTTTAAGTTATGTACATATATATTCATTTGGTTATAGATTAATTAACTTGGAGATGTTTTACCAAACTTATGATCTCATTTAAGATAATATATCCCGACTAATGTATGCATATTCTATAATCAAGTGGGACAATCTTGGAAGTTTAGTTGAAGTGGAAGCTTTTATTAAATGAGTGATGTGCCAACCGTGGGAAATATTGCTTCATGCCTTCAACGTCTGCCTTATAATGTTGTGCATTTTGTAATGTTGTGTGTCTGCTAATGCCACGTTCATGGTTATCTGTATTTGTAAATTTTATTCTAAATCGAAGATAATGGATCAACATTGCATCAAAGGACGGCCTCCATGGTCGAGGGGTAAGGCTTTCGACTACGAATCCGAAGGTCGTGGGTTCAAATCCCGGCGTGCGCAAGTAATTTTTATTTAATTAATTTGTGTTTCACAATTAATTCATTTAAAAATAATATATGGTATATTTGCGCACGTTCCAGAGTGGAAGATACTCTCAGTATCGCCCTGGTGAAAGACACACCATTCAGAATTGAAACGTTGCTTGAAATGGCTTTTAGCGGTGTTTGGTGACCAGATCTGAATAGCCAGGTATTTCCCCTTTTCACCACCTTCCTCTCCCCCTTCTCCTTCCCCTCCCCAATACCTTCAGCCTCACAACATTCCCCAATTGGGAATACCATAGTTTCACTGGCTCCAGACGGTTGGGAGCAGTTTGGGACTCTTGTGTGGTATTCGTATAAAAAAAAAAAGGAAATGTAACTAAAGATATACCAAAACTTTGAAGGGTAATTATTGCTTTTATAGGTAAACGATTCTTCAATATCTGCAGTGGAAAAATTCCTCACAACTTACCCTTGTTTTAGTCATAAGCTATTTGTTATTTTATTATTTAATATGTTGTACAAAAGTTTTAATGTTTTGAGACCCGAGACCTTAACTAAGTATACTTTATCCTTTTTAAGTGTTGGTAAATATAAATATATTTATTCATACATACTCATACTCATAACTATAGCAGGTGCGCATTATGTGTACTTCATTTCACAATAGGTAGTTTTGAACAACAACAAAAAATTGCTGATATTTAAACCCGATAACATAATAAATACATTACATTGTTTTCATACTTTTGAGATACGTATTTGACTAGTTTGAGTTTTGCAGTAAATGAGAAAGTTGTTCAAGCACAACATATGTATTTTAGCAAATAGGCGATCCATGTATGATCTAAAATTATGGCTAGTTTAAAAAAATATTTGATATGATGGGGAATTTAAAAAAAAACTAAAGTTGTCCTTAAGATGTTAAGGATTCAATTAATTGACTCAACGTTCTGGTATATCTTATATAATATTGTGTACTCTCTCATTTCTTTGGTCCATTGACGATATGCCTGTACCAAAAGTACTGTGAACTCGCTTACCTTTTATGGTGCTTGATGCTAGTGGTAATCATTATTTATGTGCTGTGAAAAAGTAATAAAATTATTATGTAAATTGTGAAATAAAATATAATGCAGCTTGTAAATGGGGTTAAATTGAAGTTTGCCAACTTGAAGAAACGGGTTAGTAAATCTAGCTAGATAAGTACTTAATAAGTTTTTTAAATGTCCAAAATGATTGTGAAATATGTCTCTGATCAAGATTTATTTTAACATAGATGGTATAATATCTTATTTTGATTAAACATTTCTAGTCAGTCTGTTGCGCCCCCAGCGAACATGATGTAATTTTAATAAATCTTAGCAAGTGGGGCATATTTTTAACCACATGATATGCAGTTTTATCAATTCAGTAATTTTTTTTCCGCGCTGAATGTTTTTAACATGCTATTGCTCAAGCAATATTTTAATAACAGCAATAAGTTTTTATATTTTGATGTGGTAATATTATACAATTGTAGTGATTAAATTAGCGATGTAATATTTTCTCTGGAACCGAATCTCAGGAGATGTAAGCTTGGTCAGTGTTTAAATTATGCTATGAAGTGCTTGAATTGGTGAAAGTTGCCAGAATACAAACGTTTGGGAATCTGAACCGGTTTGCTTGCCGCGAAAAATGTGTAAACTTTTGTAATTAAACATATCCCATAAAAGACTTGTCTATTAAAAAAAAGCTTTTGCATATCAATGTACAAATTTTTACATTATACAATTAGCTTTTTAAAAATAACATGAACATATCATGAATCATGACAAAAAATTAATTTGTAAAAAGTTTTTTAAATGTTGGCTTTATTCCGCTTTTGGAAAAAAATCACACTGATTTTTCGAATACCTTTTGATACTATATATTTACGATGTTCTCGCTCATTATTTGAAAGTAAACATGCAAAAACCCATTAAATAAATGAGTCCTGCCAATTATGAAACTGAATGTTAAAATTCCAGTATTTTTACATTACTTTATTACGTATATGTGTGGTACTCGAAGAATCTATACTCCAAGCACCACGTCCAATCTCGCGGTGTCGTAATTTTGACTACCCTTAAAACAGTTGAATAAAGTTTTAGAGTTTATGAAAAACGTTTATCTTTCAAAAGCAAGTAAATATTGCATTAACAAAAATACAATATTAATGCACTAAGCGGTACTTCAGAAATATTCTATCCATCGCGTAGCAGCAGGCATGAAAAGGACATTTAGGGGGGTTTTTGAAATAATGAACTCCGGTATATTTAAAAAAGAATTTATCACTT
Source organism: Halesus radiatus (assembly GCA_022606495.2). Classification (NCBI taxonomy): domain Eukaryota; kingdom Metazoa; phylum Arthropoda; class Insecta; order Trichoptera; family Limnephilidae; genus Halesus; species Halesus radiatus. Next base: position 28,203 of record JAHDVE020000780.1, read on the forward strand.
GATGTTCTATACCAGTTTTTTTTTTATTATTTGAAAAAAAGTTTGTTTTCATAGTCAAAATAATTGTTTAATTTTTCAAAGTCTGCTAAAACGCACAAAATCCATGGCTTGTTGAGTATGACGTCACTGGGCCGTCGAGTTTGCATTTTTGATTCACCCATGGATTTTAAGACTTATAAATTTAAAAAATTTAACTGCTTTTAATTGAAAGACGTATTGTAAAATGTCAGCAACTCATCACTATTATTTTTGCAATGTACCAAAGTGTAAAAATGCAATCATAGTTCATTTCTATTTTCATTAATTTTTTCCTTCTTTCTAATATCCCGAACATCGTTTTTGAGCTCATATGTTTAGATATCAAAACGAGAAATAATTTTACCGTACTTTTATATATTATATTCACATTAAATCATAACTAAACATAAGTAATAAATTATATACCTATTTCGAAACTTTAACTCCAAGAATAACAATAATATTTGTAATAACATTATCAAAATTTCCATGTTGACAATATTGGTTGGTTGTCATTTTGCTCATGAATGCATCGTATTTCTTTCATTAATAATAATTTTTTTTTTTTGTATTGAACAACAATTATAGAGCTTAAAGTCACCAAAATTAAGTTAAAATTTCACTAACATCAAAAATAATACATACTTATTTAAAATTAAAACAAAATCGAATCACCAAGACAAGAAAAAAACACTAGACTACATGCGACATCAAATGCCGAAATAGCAATGGTGCCAACCGAATAGAGCGTTTTGATGAGATGGTATTTTTAATTCTGTGTATAATATGTAATAAAACTTATATATATATATATTCAGAATTGGTGTTTACTGATCTTTATGAATTATTTTTTTTAAGCCATAATGTTTTTTTACTGGAGTTCCTTATTGAGTGAAAGAAGCTCCACTTTTTTTTATGTTTTCGATTGAACTATACTAAGTTAGCCCAAAGTCCTGGTAAGCTGATATTTTATTTTCACGATTTTGACCCACCATGTCTTATAGTCTAATAGAAAATGCTTCTTTAACGTCATTTAAAATTTTATTATCGTAAACAGTATGGTGTTATTAAATTTTGCACCAGGATTGAATAATTTTTTAAACTTTGACTCATCTGAATTGGTATAGTTCAATATGGTGCGGTGGAATTTGTGTACTCTTTGTTGTGATCAAAAAGATTAATTTGTATTGGCCTCAGCTACTTAAGTATTAATCACTCGTGACAGACTGGTACATAGTATTATGTGGTATATTTATGATATATTAATCAATTTTGTACTTTTATAAAACATAGCCATATAATTTGTATATCAACTTGAGGAACTGGTTTACGATATTCACCATTAAACCATTATGTTAGGTTTGTACAATGGTTGGTTTTGGCTGAACACAATGTGGGCATATGTAGTTTTGTCAATTTTAACGTTTAGTTTTTTTTTTTTTTTGTCATAAGAACAGGTATTTTAATAATGAAGAGTTATGTTGTAAGTAACATAATGATGGTGTTGGGAGAAGGAAGTAAGTTGGATCTTAATTATCAGTTGTGTTCTACTCATCACAAAAATCTGTGTTTTTTTTTTAAATAACATATCATGTTAACTGGTAATTTTATTTTAATAAAGGTGTGATTTTTAAAAATATTTGTAGTATTATATTTTTTCCTAATGTATCTTGTGAATATTTTGTTGGGATTGTGGGCAAGTACTCTACTACTTTTTTGTATGGTGGAGGTCATAGTGCGATACTGAGGTTATTTAGCCAGTCAACGATGTGTTCTGTTTGAATATTTCCACACTCACACAGTTCGGAATCCTTTAGGGCCCATTTATGCATCATGTACGTACAACGGCAGTGACTGCACCGGATGCCATTTAATGAGGTCCACGTCTATCGAGGGAGAGAGAATCGTGATAATTTAATAGTAGGGTCTACAAAAAGATACTCGTTTTTCACGTTTTGGGTCTGCCACTGAGTTCGCCATGACTTTTCAGGTAAGTTTCATGATATAAGCAGTCTTTCGCCTTCAGTCCAAAAAGGTTTCCTACACATCGGGCGGCTGGCCGGGAGGTTTGCGTCTTGAAGTGGAATGTTACTATTTATGGCCTTTTTGTATTCCCTGAGGGTTGGTGTCTCTCCCCTCACAGTGGGTGGTGCAATGTTCGAGGACAGGGAGTGCAGGTGGGGTGGAGGGAAGTGACTCGGGCTACTTAATAAAATATTTTTTGTATTATTGTATAAATATGGCAACCCTAAAAAAAGTTTTTTCTTGCTTCCTATTTAAAATTAGAATTTTCTTCCACGAAGTATTTATTGTAGTTTGGGAACGCTTATATTTTAACAATAAATCACATCAGACACCGTTTTGGAATTACTCTAGTTTGGGAAGGTTTATATTTTAACAATAAATCCCATCAGACACCGTTTTGGAATTACTCTAGTTTGGGAAGGTTTATATTTTAACAATAAATCACATCAGACACCGTTTTGGAATTACTCTAGTTTGGGAAGGTTTATATTTTAACAATAAATCCCATCAGACACCGTTTTGGAATTACTCTAGTTTGGGAAGGTTTATATTTTAACAATAAATCCCATCAGACACCGTTTTGGAATTACTCTAGTTTGGGAAGGTTTATATTTTAACAATAAATCACATCAGACACCGTTTTGGAATTACTCTAGTTTGGGAAGGTTTATATTTTAACAATAAATCCCATCAGACACCGTTTTGGAATTACTCTAGTTTGGGAAGGTTTATATTTTAACAATAAATCCCATCAGACACCGTTTTGGAATTACTCTAGTTTGGGAAGGTTTATATTTTAACAATAAATCCCATCAGACACCCTTTTGGAATTACTCTAGTTTGGGAAGGTTTATATTTTAACAATAAATCCCATCAGACACCCTTTTGGAATTACTCTAGTTTGGGATGGCTTATATTTTAACAATAAATCCCATCAGACACCCTTTTAAATTACTCTAGATGGCACAATAAATCCCATCAGAGACACCGTTTTGGCAATCAAATGTTTGTAAATTTATTTTCTTTAAATTAAAAAAAATAATAAATAAACCCTTTGTTTCGAACCACTAATTAATTTTAAATCTATATTATGGGGTGAAAAAAAACATTGTTTTAAGAATAATTAAGTTTGGGAAGGTTTATATTTTAACAATAAATCCCATCAGACACCGTTTTGGAATTACTCTAGTTTGGCAAGGTTTATATTTTAACAATAAATCCCATCAGACACCCTTTTGGAATTACTCTAGTTTGGGAAGGTTTATATTTTAACAATAAATCCCATCAGACACCCTTTTGGAATTACTCTAGTTTGGGATGGCTTATATTTTAACAATAAATCCCATCAGAGACACCGTTTTGGCAATCAAATGTTTGTAAATTTATTTTCTTTAAATTAAAAAAAATAATAAATAAACCCTTTGTTTCGAACCACTAATTAATTTTAAATCTATATTATGGGGTGAAAAAAAACATTGTTTTAAGAATAATTTCTTAAAATGAATTTTTGTTTCACAGTATTTCCTATGTTGTTAACTTTTATATTTGCGCCAATAGATGGCCGCACTTAGATTACTCTAAAAAGGTTAATGAGTTACTATTTTATTATTAACCCTTTGACTACTGAACATGCCGCGCGCAACCATATTACCTGATAAGAGTATATTATAGATTTAATATGTTATATCATTATGACTCAAAAATATTTTTTAATGTTGTGATATCAAACATCGAGTGCCCTTGAGGTGATATTTCACAAAAATGGCAAAATATACATTATCCAAGCATTATTATCATGAAAAGTGATATGTACCGTCGAGGTGTTGGTACAGGGATTTCCAACATCAAAATGTCAGGCGCTTAATAAGCTAAATTATGCCCCGCATTTATGGGTACCATAAACATACATATATAACATTGGATTAATTATAGATAAAGCATGTATAGGAAATGAAGTAAGACGTGGTACAATACTAATAATCATCACATTTCTCTGCAGGGGTAGGCGGAGAGGATGGACTGTCAAACAACTCGCTGCTGGCACACACTTCTTGCTTCATTCACATTCATACATTCTCTTCTGTTATTCTGACATGGCTCGACTCAAGTATTTGATTCACTTGGTCGTGCAATGTCTTCCTAGGGCGTCTCCGACTTCTTCGTCCATTCACATTTGCGTCATATATTCTCCTTTCTTTGTTCATTCCCTTTATATGCCCAAACCATCTAAGCGTCTCTCTTAATCTTTCTCATTACTCTTACATCAGCCACACATTCTTTGCGAATCGCAACATTTTTCACATGATCATACATAGTTTTCACACACATTCGCCTCAGAGAGCTCATTTCTACAGCATTCAGTCTACTTTCATCCTTCCTCTGCCAGTTCTATGCCTTACTGCCATACATTAGGGTTAGTATGAATACTCCATTGTGGACTGCTAACTTTGGTTCTTTAGATACATTTTTGTTAGTGCCAACCACATTCAGTCATGGAAATCAGTTAATGGAGTTTCCTGAATTCACTCTTCTTTTAATTGTAGCATGTATAATATTAAGTAATATATAAAAATAATATATAAAATATAAAAAAAGAGTAAATGATTCAAGAAATACAGGCAAATAATTTTAAATAAATTCTTGCTCGTGTAGTGATGCACACCGATAGTTGTTCATATTGGTTTAAAATAGTTTGCAACACCCACCCGCACTCCCCCCTTACCCCGCAGAAGTCTTACGATACAGTACACCACTAAATAAGCAATAATCTCTTTAAAATAATTATACTGTACCTAATAGTTAATTATTAATACATTTAATTTAAGATAACCTTTTGATACATTACACAGTAACATAATATTTTGGTAGCTAGATTCAGAGCAATTAAATTAGAAGGGTAAATGAAACTCATATGTAGATATTGGGATTTAATTACGTGATTAGGTAATTTACATTCACCGGTTACGATCGGATATAAAAAAAAAAAACCGACATTAACGGGAACACCATAATGTAAACACAAATTCAACAATCTATATTGTTTGTTGCATTACGGAGAATGGTTATTGCCTTTTCTTGGCCTTGACAGCCTTGGGAGCGGGTTTAGCAGACCCGCCGCCACCACCGCTGAAGAAGGAGGTAATCATCTCAGACACGTCGGGCATGTCCTGCATCTTGGTAAAACTACTCAGCGATTCCATCTCCTTCTTAGTTTCGGGATCGCTCATCATCTTCGGTAACACCATGATGAGGAGAAGGGGAAGAACCATCATCAGAACCATCGGGTTGAACAGGAAATCGGTCATCCTCCACTGCTCACGGACTTGAAAATACTTGAACCTCGAAAGAGCCTTCATTTTGAGCGGATATGGAACTTGAATTACGAGGGACGTCTGAATATGGTTCACCTTTCTAGCCCTGAATTTACCCTTGGAATTGATTTCAACTCTCATGGGCTCATATACAAAATCTGGATTAATTACTTCGACAATATATGACCCCGACGGCACGTTGCTGATCACAAAGGACCCATCTTGTCTGAGGAATCCTAAGAATTCCCCTGCGTTCACCTGAACCTTGGTATCAGCTTGCCAATTGATTGGTTCAAATGTGTCAGGTGAGTAAACTCGCCCCTCAATTGTGTATCGTCCATTATCCGGTTCTTCGTCAACGGTTAGGTCACCGGCACGGGTATTGGATGCACATAATAACAGCGATGATAAAATGAAGAAAGACTTCATTCTGAGTGAGGTTAGAAACTATATAATTTTGTTTTAAATTATGAATATGAGAGCTGAACGTTTATAAATCGATTGTCAAAATGACATATTATGTCATAGATTTAAAAAATATTACATATTTCCATAGAAGCATACGTGCCTAGGGATGGGCATAATGGAAGCATATTGGTAATCGATGTTTCAGATTTCGAAATGCTAAAGTATCTATAGTGATTTGATTTGATTAACCGGTTTGGATTTATTAGGTCACTAGTAGTTTGAGTTGTTTACTCACGGCAGATTGTTAAGTGGCGTTCTAAACGTCCAGATAACGCACAAACAATATCATTTTAGTGAAAAACAAAAGCGTGGTACCGTTCTGATATCGATATAAGAAATAAGTAATGCTACTAAAAATAACCTTTTTATTATTACGCTTTAATATTATCTGAAAACAAATAAAAACACGTCTTTTTAAAAAATTTAAATTCCTGTACGAAAAAAATATTATTTGCATTTGATCAAGTTCTTATATTTATTTAACTACCATGTTGCATTTTTTTTTCAATTTTTTAAAAGTCTGTAGAGTTTAATTCCACGCTTTTTGCTAAAATCTATCGATCTACCGAAATTTATAATTTTATTGACACAATTCGTTTCTCATTAGGTACTCATAATACTGGGAAAAAATAAAAGCAATCCAAAAAATAATGATTATCGGTAATCAGCAAATCTCCCCTCATTTGTTTCTTTAAGTTCACAATAAAAAGATATCGTGTCACATGTTTTTGTCATTCAAAATATTAAAAAAAATATGACCAATTTCAATTTTGTAGCCCCAACCACTTGTCGATAGCTATTGGGCCTGTTTTAGACCCATATATTTTATTTTTACGCAGAGCCTAGTGAGATTGCAAGATTGCAACCAACAAAATATAACAACTAGCCCCGATTGTACATCGAATTGCAGGCATTTCGCCAATGAGGTGATTTTTGACGAAAAGCGACGCTATACAAATTACAAAATATCCAGCTATTATTATTACTTGCATAATGCATATTTGGGCATTTATTTGGAAGTTAGTTGCAAATTTTAGTCTTTTTTCGTCAATATAAACATAGTCCAGTCATGTTCTACTCTTCGCTCAGCACCTCCGTCGAGATCGCCCGCCGAATTCATACTAAACGACCAATGTGTGGAGGCCGGTTCGCCCTCGATCAACTAGCCACGGGGGCGATCTCGAGCCAAATCGTCGAACTCGAGCCAACGTTGGGTCAACGAACGTGAACTACCCCTTTACACAATCACCCAAATGTTCGAGTTGGGAGATTGAGCGATCGTATGGTCGTGACATTTGTTTCACTCGGATCGTCATGCGAGTCAGATCGTCTCGTCTATAGACACTTTTATAAATAAGAGATGTTTCGAATTAGTCTCTGGAATATAACCGAAGTATTCCATAATGTAGCCATAAATATTAGGGAATGATCATTTTTTATCAAAATACTTTAGTTCATCAGACATACAAAAAGAAAAAAAAACTAAAATCTATTAGCAGGTATTTCAGTTGATTTTTAAGCTCGGCTTGAGGGATAATTTCGTTTGTCAAGTTGCTATCTGGTAGTAATTCCAACAACCCAATTCTACTCGTAACATTTTTGAGTATACTGAAACACCGCCAGTTAGTAATGGTACAAACATTATTTACATGCAATTATTTTGTTCGACACCTGCGTGCGCGGGCCGTAAGTACCTTGGCTCGTCATTTGGTTTTATAAGATTGGCAATAAAATGTGGACATATAATGAAGTAGAGCAATTTTTTTTCGTTACTGCGGCACCACCCAGCAAAGTTTATTCTACGCGTTAAAAAATGTTCACATTAGAATTTTGACGGTTCGTTTTGGAAATAATCCAAAACAACATACCTCAATTATATTGACATTTTTTAAATTTATAATTTTGATCTGTGTATTAGATTTTGTTATATTTTGTTATTATATGGTATTTTGATACACACATTTCAGAAATACAAAACAAAAAAATGCCTTTCGATGTAATTAATTATCTTCCTTGCAAAGCGTTGAATAATAAAAAGTTTAAATATAAAATTGTCTTAGAACATGAATTATCTATTTTCGGAAAGTACCACTAATTTCTGAAGACCGTTTGTGGAAGTCAAAAATATGCATTTGGACCATTGTACTTTTTTAAACTTACTTTAATTTTCCCCATAAGCCATCTTGGTGTTGTAATTTAAAACGTTTTAAATGATGGCACCGCCCTTAATTTTTGTCTACTTTTAAATGTCAGACTGTACGTTGATAGAGCATTCGAATAATTATCGAATAGGAGGAGTAGGTTGGTACTGCAAATGAAAATGAACTCAAACAATTCTTATACAAAAATCATAACTATTGAATTAAAAAAAAAGTGTATAGTGTCATTGGGTGTACCTCCATTTGGACCCAATTATACTTATTATTTTCTTCGTGCTTATATATTTTGAAAATGTATATATTTCGATTATTGTCGATGATCTCAATAGCGTCTAAGACTGTTTGTGCATTAAAAACAATAGAAAGAAACTACAATATTGGTTTGATCTTTATTATTTAAAAGAATAACAAAACAACTTGATATGAAAATGAATATTACTAAGTGATAATATTTATTTTGAACAAGCTGTTTTTATAAAGAATCAAATTAATTGACGAAAGCATCGATTTCGAAAGATGAAGATATCAATATGTATTTATAAAGTGGTGAATACTCAGTGTATTTTTAAATAAATTTATTTAATTAAATGAGCATTTATTATGTTCATAATGTGTAAAAAAACGTCATTAAAACGAAGGAAAAAAATAATAATGAGTGGTTAAGTATATAATTTAAATAATTATTATTACGAATTTTTATCTGAAGAACTTATGAACTTCATTTTAATATTTTTTTAATCATTGAATGTAATATTAATAAATCTAAAATGAAATATAAAACAGAAAATATATAGAATAATAATAATAATAAAAATATAAAAAAAGGTAATGCGATTCGAACCGAGGACCTCTTGGTCTTCCCGGGACCGTGTTCTTAACCAACTGACCCAATGACACTTTATTGCTTTCAGTAATTTTTATATAAAACAAAAGTGGGAATTAATTGAAGATGACATTAACATTTCATAAGTGGAAGTATGATGAGAAAAATGCCAAGCTGTATGTTCCTGCGGCCCGCGAACTGGAAATGGAAAATTTGGCACTCCAGCTAAAAAGGTTGTCTATCACTGACTTAGTTACTATTGAAAATACTGGATAGACACCTTAATAACCTACAAATATTCATTATATATTCACCATGAATGAATTACATAGAGGTTCCCAACCTTATTTGTCTCACCGCCCACTTTCGGACTATATTTTTCATCAGCGCCCCCTCCCCGTAACTAATAACCCTCATCTCCTTCATCGACTCTATGATAGCTCGTTCTCCGTTATGATAGCTGCTATTGATAAATATTTATGAGCATGTTATTATTATGTAGTACGTTATTGATCACCTGACAACAGGTCCCGAGAAACCTGGTTGGGTGTTATAACACCGTAACGAAAATGACAAAAAACTTATTAATCCAACTATTGGACTTACCCGGTGATAGTATTTTAGGCGGGTTTTCTGAATGGTGGTCTTTCACCAGGGTGATACAATATAAATCAATTGAATAATTGAACAGTACATTTTGTTGCATGATTTTTTCAATGATATATATACCTATGACAAATTTGAAATCCTTAGTAAAATTTATTTAAAATATTTTTGTTGTTCTCGCCCCTAATTTCAGCCCTCCGCCCCTCCCCTGTAGCCCTTCATCGCCTCCATTTTCACTTCAGGCCACCACCGCCCCCACGGATCTCTCTAACGTCCCTTGGGGGGCGATACCAACCCCGTTGGGAACCTATGGTTTAATCTGAAAACTTTCTGACCCAGAGAGAACTAACATGAGCCAATAGACACAAGGGTCCGAGACAAACCTACCTCCGCAGGGAACTTTCCTTCGGCGACGATCTCACTGAAAGCCCCCAGAGTCGAATACAGCCGAGTCATCTCAAACGCTTTTACCCACATTCGTCCTCTTCTTCGTTAATTAAACATTTCCGCCTTTGTAAGTCGGGAATTTCCGTTCCTTTAGGAAACTTCAGGAAATCCTGCAAAAAGGGGCCCCGAAAAGATGAAAAATCGCCACCACTCAAAGATTCTCATCCTGTTCTACTTCCAGGAGCGGACTGGAAAACAAAATAGCCTTAAGGTTGCATTTAAATCAACCCCACGAAACTCAAAAAATTACTCGAACTAGAAAAATATTGAAAGTATTCTCTCTGAATAATCATTTTAACAACAAAAAAAAATCTGTCAAAGCTTTATAAGAAATGTACATTATTGATTAACTTAAATTATAGATTAACACTATTTTTATAATATCGTCCCATTGGAATAACAGGTTCCATGTGACACAGCAATGTTATGCGATAATGAGTTTTAAAGCTACCTTCTATAGAGCACATTATCGCATAACATTGCTGTGTTAGATGGAACTTTGTTAATCTAAGGTGTCTATATGTATCCTGATGATGAGACGGGTAGTGTCGAAACTGCTTGGCGCGTATAAAGATCATTTTATCAAATGAAAAAAAACAAGTAAAAGTGATGTACACGAAGCAGTTATTTATTTTTAATATAAAGTTAGCTTAAATAGTAAAATCCTTAAGTCCATTTTGTCGCAAATTGAGATAACAACGCCATCTTTTAGCATTCTTTTAATACATATTTCAAGGAAAATTTCATATCCGTATGATAAGTATAAAAGATCACGAGCTACTGGAGCTCAACTTACGGAGAGTAGAATAATAAGAAGTAAAAAAAAAAATCATGTATATCATGTATTATGTTATAATTTTGAAATTTTGTTGTTATAAATAAATAAATAAATAAAAAAAATAAGTCAATAAATGAGTAAAGTTTTTAAAGCGGTAAGGAAAAAAAATTAAATACAAAAAATTTTAAATAAAAAAAAAATTGTAAATGGTTTGAAAAAATATTTATGTTTGGGTGGCATAGCTAAATTTTCTATGTATTTCCTATTCATAACTTTGATCCTCGATTGAATCTTAGAAGTCTTTATAAAAGCACTGCAAAACTGTACTATAACTGTTTTATTAAGTTTTTTTTCATACATATGTAAAATTGTAAGGTAGATCCAAATTGTACAAGCATCACAAAATTAAAAATAAAATGCACTAGTTAGAAAAAACTGTTTTTTGTTTCGAGTGTAATGTTGCCAAAATGGAATATCACTAATTTACAAATTAAGGAGACGATAAGTATATAAGTTACCACACCAGTTGCCAGGGTCAGAACATTTAAAAAAAACAATTGGTTTTTCTCTCTACTACCTTATTTACGTCTTGTCTTATTTTTTGGCAGTTAAATTAACATTTTAAAATTCCACTGCATAATAATAATAATAAATGGATAATTTTATATCGCCGTTTTCGTGAGAAAATCACCTCAAAGGCGCATGCATCCATGGAAATGAGAATTGTGAAGAGATTCATAGACCGCAACCAAATATTAAACAATAAAGAATACACGCATCGTCAGATCAACAATAGATTAGACGGATCATCCGTCACGCTGGTAACCGAACAATTCGCCACAGTGATAAATCGGGACACTTTTGAAAAGTGATTAAAGTCTTGAAAAATGATGCAAAAAATCCCCCCAACTTTTCAAAAGTGTGGGGATTGTCATGGAACCGTCATACTGCATCTCAATCAGTGGCGTGCACAGATTAATTGATCTTTAAAAAACTTACCACAGACGTGCCAAGTTTTCGCTAAGAATGGCTAAGCTTCTGGCTTTAGGCGATGTTTGTTGGAATGACCTAAGGCCGATTTG
>JAHDVE020000781.1:0-120170 GCA_022606495.2 Halesus radiatus
GGGGGAGGGTAAGAGGGTGGTCTACAAGGATTTTATTCGAATATGTGGGTTTTCTTACAATTGTTACTAAGTGGTCTTTGGCTGTCTAATTTCAAATTATTTTGGTTTTTTCCAGTAGGCATAATTACCTCGGGCTTGTAGCTTTACTTCAATATTGTTTGGGAAAAACCTTACAAGTATCATGCATTATTAATGACCTAATTTTTAGTGTTGTCAAATTGTTATTATATTTATGGTGATATAATTATTCCAGGTCATTAATAATGCATATTACTTTTAAGGTTTTTCCCAAACTTTATTGAAGTAAGGCCACAAGTCCGAGGTAGTTAAGCCTACTGGAAAAACCAAAATAATTAGAAATTAGACAGCCAAAAACCACTTAGTAACAATTGTAAGAAAACCCATATATTCGAATAAAATCCTTGTAGACCACCCCTCTCCCCCTACCCTATATTTGTGTATATAAACCGTGAGTTATGAATAATTATTATCAGTCTGAATATGGCAGTGTGCTAAACTATTAAATAAATATTAAAATAAAGTACTGAAAAGTTTTATAGACAAATTTAAACACTTATTTCGTAGACTGTGAACTGAATCAGTGTGATAAAATGTGTTCATCTACTCGAAAAAAAGACAAAGTTTTTCTACTTGGGGTTCGAGATATTGAGCCATTGATGAGATTTTTATCAACTTCCTACTCTTCGGCAAGTTTTACTCCGTTTTCACCACATATTAAATGAATCAAAAAATGTGAAAGACTCCGCGCATATACTTATTCCAGAACTTATAAAAGTATGGAGTAAATCTAGTATTCCGGCCGGACAACAAAATCATTGCATTGAAAAACTGATTAAGTTTCATAAGAACTGGTTGCTATTGAAGAAAAATCGAGGAAGAAATTCTGAAGCACAAAGAAAAAGAGAGTATTTGTTTACAAAAGAACTAGACAAAATTTTTGATATTGCCCATGGAAGCGCTTTGAATTTGATCAAAATTGCGGAAGACAGAGCGTTTCTCATCGAAAAGAGGAGAACGTAAGATGATAATGACCTCAATCGACAAGAAACTAGAAAAGGTCAAAGAACGCTCTCTAAAACGGAAACAAAGATCTGAAGAATTGAGAGAAATGGCTGAAATCAAGGACTCTTTCTTGCAATTACCTCCTGAGACTTGGAATGACAATGTTGATTACCTTCAAGGCAAAAGCTGCGTCACAAATTTGCGTATTGTTAATGATACAGCGGAGAGAGGAGTTAAACTGTTTGAAGATTACAACACGTTACTCACTAAGACTGAGGAAGAAAGCAATTTTTACTTCACATCGTTGAACAAAACAGAAAAATCGTTTCCACTGAAACATCCAAAAAGGAGTTAACAAACATAGTTTTGAAAGATTGCGACTAATATTATGTTAAGTATTACTTTGTTACAAAATTTTATTCATATTTAAATAATTTGTATACTTATTTGATTAAAATACTTGTAATATTAATAAACCTTAAATTACGTGTTTTATTTAAAATCTTGAAATTTTGTCAAAAACTTATAATTCGATGAGCACCCCCTTGTATATAAGATAAGGGGCTGAAATTTTTAACACATCATAGGAATGGTAGGTGTAACAAATCAAGGGTACGGCTACACCTATATTTGATTATTTTTTTTTTACTATATAGGCCTGGACCACCTTAGTGGGCAGTGTTAAAAAAAATTGTCTATTTCGGTTCGTGGTAATATAAAATAATCTATTTGTGTACAATGGTAATCGGATACATCAAAACTAGCCCTAAAACTTTTACAAACCTTACCTAACCAATATACGTATTTAAAAAAAAAAATTAATTAGGTTAGCTGAGATTAGGTTTTCGAGCTAGTTTTTTGTCTTCTTTTTCTTTCGTACTTTTAATGACTTTATACAACTTTTGAAAAATGTGCTGATTCATACGTGTGTTGATTTATCATGGAACCAATTGTAGTATACCTATAACCGTCTATCTGAAAAAAAAAACAAAAATTAACTCAAATTTACGTAATACATTACATATAATATATTTTTAAACAGTATAAATAAAGGTAGAAATACAAAATAAAAATAATACTCATCACAGTCTAATATAAGAACAATACAGTAAAAGTAACACCAAAACAGGAATAAATCAACGAAATATGTTTTTTTTTTAAAAAGATTGTAAAATATATACCGTTACGATTCTATTATTTGCTCGCTTGAATCGATCTGTGACGTATATTTTTTTAAAGTGTTCATATATAAAAATTTTGGTTTTCAATTTTTAATTTTCGATCTACAGAATGTAAGTGTCCTCACACATCATATTTAAACACATACAAAAATGAAATAAAAAAAAACTGGATTAAAACCAAAGATATCAACCTTTTCCTGCTATATATGTATATTTTCCCCACTTTTCTTTCTTTGTTTTTCGTTTTGTTTTCTTATTCAACTAATATACTGCAACTAACTGATACCAGGTATACTCTCGCACTGGCCTTGCGTATGTGGGATTTTTTTTGTTTTATTTACATTACACTTAGGTTGTTCAGATGTATTTATAATTTAATGTTAAAAAAAATGTTTACAATCATTGTACCTTGTCTGTGTGAATGTATGTATCAAAAATGCATTAATAAATAAAATAATAAATAAAAATTATAGATTATTGCCTATGATGAAGTCCGGGATACGCTGTATCTGAAATATTTCTAACTGCCTCAATTTTGTGTTTGATAAATGATCTCTATAATACTAGCCTTTCTGTTGGCGCGAACTTCCTGAGAGACAAATTTGCTCCATACAGACCAACGAGGGGTAAAAAGCAATGCTCTGGCGATCTTTCGACTACGAGATAATACACTTTCTCTTCGATAAGATATTTTTTGTTTAGTCGTCAAATTTAAGATCCACACACCGTGTCTAAATATCCTTTGTAGGTCACTATCTTAGAAACACGCGAGTATAAAGGCTTTCCCAAGATCCGGAAATGGGAAAAGTAAGTACCTATTCGATTCTGAGCATTAAACATAGCTCGAGACATTTCTATGAACTTTTCGAATATGAATAGTGGTATATCTCCAGGGTGATGTTGAGAATTTCGTTGATAATCCACCCTCCGGAACCAGATGTAAATAAATATAAACTATTTTAATGATTCAAGATATATTAACTTCAATTTTTAATTATTAATTATTTTTATTGAGATTTAAATACCTCACTTTAATATTTAATCATTGAAGAAAATAATATTAACATAACACAAATGAAACATGAAATCGGAAAAAGGTACCGAAAATAAAAAGATTTCAGTCGCATCTGGGACACGAACCCAAGTCCTCTGCCTATCCGGGGCAACGCTCAACCAACTTAGCTAATGAGACCACTTCAATTTATGTCATCTTCATCGATATCATATCTCAAATTCAAGATTTGTAAATTTAAAAATAATATGAAATTAAAAATTAAAGTAATATTATATTTTCTTTCATTATTATAATATTAATCGCAAATGATTTACGAAACAGAAAAAAAACATCCAGAAAATAGAAAGGTAACTATCGCATCTGTGTCTTTTCTGTTTCGTATTTCGTTTGAGATTTGTTAATATTATCTTTAATGATTAAATATTACAGTTAGGTTTATAAGCTTCAATGAATTGATTAAAATATCTTGTATTTTTTCGGCATTCACTATATTTAAGTTAGTTTTAAGAACGATGGTGAATAGCACGGTTGTGTCGAAACCGGTAGCGAATTTAATATATCAAAAATAGCAAAAGTACATAGTAAATAAAACTTCCAAACAAAATGAAAAAAATATTTTAATAATTGAAGATAGTATTAACTAATCTCAAATGAAATATGAAATAAAAAATTTAAAAAAAACACAGAAAATATGAAGGTATCGGTCGCATCTGTGAATCGAACCCAGGACCTCCTGTCTTGCCGGGACAACGCTTTAACCACTGAGCTAATGAGCCTTAATTATTTATCTTATCATAATTCGATTTTAAGGATTATTAATATCATAAAATTGTAAATAGTGATACGTAAATTATGTCCACAACAGAATGCACAACTAGCAGAGGAAGGATGATAGTAGACTGAATGCTGTAGAAATGAGATCTCTGAGACGAATGTGTGGTAAAACCGTGTATGATCGTATGAAAAATGTTGAGATTCGAAAAGAATGCGAAGCTGATATAAGCGTAAAGAGTAAGATTAAGATAGGGAAGCTTAGCTGGTTTGGGCATGTAGAGCTAATGAACGACGATGGGAGTCTGATGGAGAATATATGACGCGAATATTGAATAGAAAAAGCCGGGAACGCCCGAGGAAGACATGGCACTATCAAGTGAATCAAATAGTCGGGCCATGTCAGAAGTCGGAATAACAGAATAGAATGTATGTGTGAATGTGAATAAAGCAAGATCGAGTTGTTTGGCGGTCCGTCCTCTCTGCCTACCCGTGCGAAGAAACGGCGTGATAATTAGTTAGTTAAATTAAGTGCCTAAATGATAATATCGTGCATACATAAGGTTTCAACACTGATTACGACACAAGGGACAACATGGATAAAGCGAAATAACCACTCTCAGATAAATAAATACCATAGAGATTTTGACATTTTTTTGCATCTTTACTTTATTCATACGTCCAAAAACCCGTGTTTCCCATCAAAATATTGTGTTGATGCATTTGTAATTGATGATAAATTCATAATTTGCAATAACACAGCCGCCAATCTAACTCGTTTACAATAAATTCTCAAGCTAATCTGTTGTTAAAATTCTAATTCGGGCAAATCGTAAATGCGTGTTTTATCCCTCGTTGAGTAGAGTTTAATTGCCGGAGCTCGGCAGAGAAGGGGAAGCGAAGGTTGTAAATCAGGCGGCGTCGGCCAGTGGGCGCTAATGAAAACAAATTCAATTTAGGGGATGTAATAAAAGTGCAATAAAACCAGCTGGGGTCGGGGATGGTCACAGTTCTCCGGAACTTTAGAGCTTTGGACTATAAAACTGTGATGGGACTGTATACGAATGTCTCGGACACGAAAAATGTATTAGGTAGTCTTAAAGATATAAGATTTATTATGGTTATTAGGTAAGCGAAACTAGCAGTTCACAATGAAGTGCTGATACCATCCCTGATGTGTATGGCAGTGCGGCATGTAACTGGCAGAGGAAGTATGAAAGGCTTATTTGTGGTAAAACTATTTATGACCGTGTGAAAAAGGGTTGAGATTTGTAAAGAATGCAAGGCTGATGAGAGCGTAATGAGTAAGATCAATAAAAGGACGCTTAGATGGTTTGGGCAAGTAGAGTGGATGAACGAAGAATGGCGGTCTAAGGAGAATATCTGCTTGAATGTGAATGGAAAAGGAAGCCGGGGACGCCCGAGGAAGATATAGCACGATCAAGTGACTCAAATACTTTAGTCGGGTCACGTCAGAAGTCGGAATAACAGAATAGAACGTATGAGACGATATGTGAATGTGAATAAAGCAAGATCGAGTTGTTTGGTGGCCCGTACTCTCTGCCCACCCCTGCGGAGAAACGGCGTGATGGTTAGATAGTTGGGTAAGTATCTTATATTATACATACGAGTATCTATTGTATACCCGGCGTTGCTTTCATTATTGATGGTTTCTTTACGAACAGACATTGGATTATATGCATAATACGATTCCATGATAAATCAACACACGTATGAATCGTCACACTTTTTAAACGTGGTATATAGTTAATAAAAGTATGAAATAAATAACTAACCTGAAAACGTAATCTAATTAATCATCTAATCACAAAATATCTATACAAAAAAAAAGTTCGGTCTTTTGATGACTATAATCAGTTTGCGTGCCGATTCATACGCGTGTTGAAGTATCCGGTCACTTATATAATTTATTTATTTATTAACTTTTTGACGCCCCGATGGGCTTTTACATATTTTAACATCTAAATGATTTTGTGTACAGAAAGAAAAAAGGTTTTAAGTTGACAAAAAAAGAACATGATAATATAAGTGTAACATATTTATGTTATGTAAGTATGTATAATAATGTATAGGTGCATGACACAGAGAAGTTATAAAGGGAAAGGTTCTTAATTTGTAGATAATACATTAAAAAAATAGTAATAGCCTGATCTACATGATACATTATATACAATTGCATGACATTGTGAAAAAAATGCGTATTATTTCGGTCCTGTTCTTCGTTAGCGTTATTAAGTAGTCTATATTTTAGTCATGTTATTCTTCAAAATATGGGTTTTTTAATTATGAAAAAACTGTCTATAATTTTGTTTTTCTGAGGAAGTTATTGGTTATTTTTTTAACCGTTTCCTTTGAGAAATTTTGATAAAGATGGGAATTGCAGTGGGGAGATAGCCTGTTTGAATTTCGTAGGGCCGCGTCACACGCCGTTGTCACACGCGCGCCAACTGAAAAATAAGTATATCTGTCACCTGAACACCACAATAGTATGGAAAATATAGTAAACTTCAAATATATAATAAAAATAAAACAATAACTTTGTTTATAACCACGAGAATTTTATTTAATTTTATTACGACCGACCGGTTTCGCTTAACATATGCTTACCAAGCCAAAACCGATCGGTCGTAATAAAATAAAATTCTCGTGGTTATAAACAAAGTTATTGTTTTATTTTTATTAAATATGTCTAACCACAAAGTGATTGCTTTCTATAAAAAAAAATACTTCAAATATATTTTCGTATTTCTTTATTTAACTTTTTTATGTAACATGATGAATCATTTCTCTAAATATGTTATAAAGCTATTCTGGGGAAACTACATATTATGATATATACCCACATATATTTTTTATAGATATTTAAACACATTATCTGGTAAGACGGTGGTACCATTTACAAAAACCTAATTTTGGAAAAAAAAACAACAATTACGAAATTACACTCAGCTGGCGCACGGCAATATAAACGCTGCAAACGCTCCGGTTTCTAGCGATTTGCCGCCTGAAAACACGGATTTTAAGAGGTTAATTCACTTAAAATTACAAAAAAAAACTAATTTAAGGGTGCGGAAGTTGAGATTAAAACAAAAATCACATTCTGAAATATAAACCTGGCGACCCGACAACTGGTAAATTCCATCAATAAAAAAGTGCCCAAAGCCAATGCCAGAAATTGGAAAAGGGGATGAAAAAATTCTGAGATCTATGTATTTTCAAATACACTCACGGTACCAAAGGGTTAAATTCAGCTGTTGTTTAATGATAAACTCAAAAAAAGTTTTTATCGGTACAATTCAAAAATGCTAAATATATTTTTTAATAGTACTTAAATTTAGTTTGTTGTTTCTTTCTTTCTTTCTTTCTTCCATTCTTCATTTTATATTTTCGGTGGATTAAAACTGAGCGTCAAAATAAATTAAAATTTATAAAACACCTTGCAACTCGATATTTTGATACCCAAAACATATTTAATTCCTTAGAACAGGCAATATGTCTAGTTAGGAATTAATATCGACCAGGCAAACATAATGCAACTTCAACTTACAACCTCAATTGATGATAAATTACTATGTTTTGCAAATACAAATGTTCCCAATGTAAATGTCAATGTAAATAAATAAATATAATAATGTTTTTTTTTATCGAAAAAATGTAGTGCAAGTTCGAATTCTAAAATCTATGGATCGTGCTGAAAATGGTTGCTTTAGCCTTGAAACTCCAGCGCTTCAATCAGCCCTCATTTTATTACGCCAGCCGTTTCTAGAGTTTTTGTTGCTTCAGCGCATAGGCTTTTATTTGTTTTCCAATTTTTAAAATAATTGTTTTTTCGAAATACCGGTGCAACTCATCCTCTAGCATTAACAGCTCCTCGTGTCGGACGCTTGCTTTGTGGTAAGTTTTAAAATTATTATGCCGTAATGTATGACGCTGTAAATTTCCGAGGCATTTTATTTAGCAATAGGGTCGCCGCCGAACAGCGGATGGGTTTAACGAGGCGGGCCTGTTTTAAAACGCGCTAAAATCGGACACTAAACCTGGAGCTGTGATTACGGAATTAGGAATTGGCTAATTCGACGTTCTTTATGGTGATAGTTGATGTCTCGTCGGGGTTATTGTTTTATGTTAAAGCGTGAAACACAGATTTTGTAGCGGTTTAAAGAGGAAAATCAATCCTCACAGAATCTGACTAAAAATAGCATGTGATTTATTATACACGCAGACCCGCGACAAATCACGTATATAATTGTTGGATTTAAGAGTTTTTTTTTAATATAATAAAAAAAATCATAATAATAAATCAATGAAATAAAACAATGACTTTTTTGAAACCACAATTTTTTTTTAATTTATTCGCACAATCATCATCGGGGTACAAAAATACATTGTCTGTGCTTGTATATACATCTAGAATGAGACAAAACATGACATAGCATAAAGAAACAGTGAGATAGCATGAAATTAAAATCTAACATAGTAACAGAGAGACAGAGACAAATGTGTACATAATGGGTTACCATATTATATCCAAAGAGAGAAAGTGTCGCCTGAACAGTTGATTAAGGAATAATGGGAATTTTATGAATAATAATCGAGTTCAAATTTTTAAATTATATTTCACAAAAAATAAATGTATTTATAAAATTGTTAAATGGATTTAAAATACCTGTTTTTTTTTTAAATTTTAATTAAAATAATTTATATTTTCACAGCCGAGAATCGAACTCCGATCAACTGTTTGAAAGGCAACTATGCTGACCATTACGCCACCAACTATTATACGAACGGCGGCATAAATTCATCATATGTTCTCTATTGAAACTATTTTTGAATTATAATGTTACGCACATCTCAAACTACTAATATTCTATCTTTTTTTATGTGTTGTCCCATTATGTTACATGTAGCCATATCTGTCTTACTGTTCCATTGTTTCGTTTTGTATTTTGTCTCCTTCTTTTTGTATATCTCTACTATATAAATGTTCACTCTATGTATTTTAGTTTAGTTTTAAATTTTACCCTGACGACGCTCGGGATAAGCGAAACCAGTTGGTGACGATTTAAAAATAAATTGGTGGTTTAAAACAAAGTGTTTGTTTTATTTAAAAAATGTGTCAAACCACAAAGTAATTGCTTTCTACGAAAACACAGTATTTTGTATTTTGAAATGAAAACGATCATTTAATAATTTGAAATGCCGTTGACCATATAATAAATAAAATATATATCTATATTTGTTTAATTATTTCATTATTACGTATCGCAGCGCTGGGGTGGATTATTAATACTTGAGCAAATTTATTTATTTGGGATGTATGTTTACGAGAGATGTAAAGTCTGATAAGAATATTATTTTATTTATTAGATATAGGATAGATGTAGGGGTAGGAGTAGCTGTAGGGGTTGGTATAGTGGCAGGTTTAGGTGTAGTTATAATAATGTTAATTACTAACAATAATATTTTTTCTACCTTATAATTGCACCCAGTTTACTAGAATTTACTACCTCAAGACTTTACTCCAAACCATTCCCAAAACCGGGTACAAGTCAACTAATTCACATTAAATGTTAATTAATTATGAGCTTTGTTTCCGTTGCCGGTATTTAAACTTGGGACCTTCAATCACAATCACTCAATTTCAAATGTATAGACCATCACGCTTTAGATCCCATCCTTCTCCGCATTTCTTTTAACTTTGCAATTGTTTATTGAAATAAATTAAAACTAGACAGTTTTTAAACCCACCAAAATCCTCAACAACGACTTCCTCCAAAATAAAATTACCAGTAATGTTTACTTAAGTCGCGGCTCACTGTCTGTTGGCCCGTTGGCCGGTGGCTGGGTGCTTGCTGTTAGCTGGGAAGTGTATCCGAGAATTTATTATATCTAATTTATGCTTCCCCAAGAAGTTTTATTCTTATCGGGGGCGAACTGAGTGTTTCGGAATTTACTCGTATTAATTCCACGCAAATTTCTCGGTCGGACAGGGGGTTATGATTCCGTGGAGATTGCCGGAATACCAGTTAACTTTCATCCCCGTTTAGATTGGATCGCAGGATGGGGCTTTGGCGCAAGTACGAGATTTCGTCGGGCATAAATACCACCTTCTTTGTTCTATCTGGTGCCAGTGAAACCACGGAATCCTAATTTGCGAAATGTTGTGAGGCTGAAGAAAGTTGGTACAGGAGGATTGGTTGTAGGTTGGAAAATTGCTGAACATTCAGACTTGGTCACTACACATAGCTTTAGCTATATTTAATGCAATATTTTTCAGGTGAAAATTTCCCAACCGAGCGATACCGACAGTAAATTGTAGCATGTAATAATAAAAACCGGTATAACTATTCATTCTTCATTGCAGTGGCGTGCGTTGCCCTATGACCAAAGGTTGGCGGTCTACAGGTCCGGTTTTGAATATGCATCGAATATTTGAAAAGGGCATTTTTATTATCACATTCCGAGGATTGTTGTGAATTAAAAGTTCCTTACCAAATTCATGGAAAAAATACGTTTTGATTGGAAATTTGTTGCATTTTTTCCTTCTTTCTTATGGTTCTTTTTTCTTAGGGTGGGCACAGCTTTTCAGCCTTTATGGACTGCACGTCACTGATTGTATGCATGCTTGGAATAGACATATGCGCGCGATAATTGATCTCAGAATTATTGCTACAAAACAGTGCATTTTTTAAAATATATTTATTTACATCCAAATTGGGTTTTTACACATTTAACATTTTGTATCAGTATCGTACGCATATGTTATATAGTAATGCAGCATGTAAATATAAATTCAAATTAAAAATATTACCGATTATAGCACATATATATATATATATATATCGACTGTAAATAGATAAAACCCTTCAAGTCACAATTTTCGGGAATATTGCTTTTAAGGGTCCAGTATAAGACCGCGTATTCACCGCCGTTAGGAATTTTAGGCCTCAAACTTAAAACCACGGACCACCGCGATCCGGCAGCAGGATTGGGGAAATGTGGATAATGTAGACCAGACCGGATTAAAAAAATGTTCAGCGTATTGATGCAATACGAAACAAAAAAAATTTGCTCTATATTTTTTTCGTTTATTCGCTGTATAAAAATAAATTAATAGAAGCTTGACAGACTTAACTTAGCAGTCGGAAAAGGGAGGATTTTTTTTGCAGCTTATTGCAAAGTAAAGCAAGTCGATCTGTTGGTAATAGAATAGGGTAACTGATGAGAATATGTTTTTTTCAATTTATATATAATATATTAATTATTGTCAGTAGCCATATAAAGTGAATCCCTTTTACAAAAGATTTGTTGTGTTACTATTTACATATTTATTTCTTCACAGCATAATCTTTTTTTTAGCTTCGGAAATATTATAGAAATGGGTAACGTGGACCAACTGCTCAGAAATACTTATAAGCACAGCTTTTTGACACAGGGAATTATTTTCATGGATTTTGAATCAAGGAATCCGTTTTTTGATTGTCCACTAGGGGATTCAAGGTGGTTGAAATGAAATGGATACTTTTTTATATGGCTATTCTTTAGTGGCTTTGGTTTTTATTAATGGTTAAGTAATTCTACTATTACATTTGAATTGGGAACCAAGATGGAGGATGTGAATTAGATCCCGTTTATTAATCGGGAATAAGAATTATTTGTCTTTTGATAATTTTTGGGATTTAGAAACGCCCTTCAATATTGTATACTAAACAGCAGTAAAAATATAACATAGGTAGATAACGATGATTTACAACCCACTCCAGACGCACACAGCTTGAATACAATTCACCAAGTCAATGAAGGCAATAAGAAAAACTGAAATTTTGCAGGTGAATAATACCTATAACAGGGAGTATTTTCACAAAAGTCTCCTATATTCCCCTTGCCCCTCCCCCAAGCAAAGTAGACCAAATATGCTATAATTTGAAATCAAATACGTTTCTAACGACTTAGTAATGTCCGAGATACAGCGGTTCTAAATTATTCAAATTTTTTGTAAGTTGTCATTCTTCGCTATTTTTTAGTGTTTTGGTCAATTTTGACAGTGAAGGAGTAATTTTTCGGTAAAGGTTAATGTATTGTTTTTAAAGTAGGCTAAAGATGGTACAATTTGAAAACAAATTGGTCTCCAAGGACCTAATATCGTCCGAAATACAGCTGTTCTAAATGAAGAAAAACATTCTATGTTATTATGATATCATAGAATATTTTTCTTCATTTCAAATTGTAGAATCTTTAGCCTACTTTAAAAAATATTAATTAACCTTCACCGAAAAATTACCCCTTCACTGTCAAAATTGGTTAAACACTAAAAAAAATAGCGAAGAAAAAAAAACAAACTCGCTATTTTTTTTAGTGTTTAACCAATTTTGACAGTGAAGGGGTAATTTTTCGGTGAAGGTTAATTAATATTTTTTAAAGTAGGATAAAGATTCTACAATTTGAAATGAAGAAAAACATTCTTTGTTATCATTCTTCGCATTTGATTTCAGTTCACTTCCAAACACTTTAATTCCGATTTTGAACCAAATCGGTAGAGAACTCAAAATTAAAAATGACCATCGAAATTACTCAGGTTGACATTAAATTTGACTTCAGCACCCCCCTAACATAACTTACGCCGCTTTCTAACCAAATCGTTGTGAATATCTAGAAATTCAAGATAGCCGCTAAAACTATGGATTTTGATAGGCACAGATCGGCATACTTATATATGCAGTCAGGGGCGTCAAGATTGTAAATTATATGGTCACAAAAAATGTTAAGATTTTTAAAATAATTCGTTCATTCATTAGTTTTGCTTTTGACCGGCTGCAAAGATATAATCTTGTAGATCTGTACCACGTCCGTCAATTTTTTTCCAGTGCGCAGGTCTTTTATATTGTGCCGTATAATAAATTAATCACTTTTTGGACCATCTTATAGAACGTTGCAAAGAAATGTGATTATAACAAAAAAAAATCGAAAATACGTAATTTCTACATTCCGGTGGCAGTTTAACACCTCTCTTCCCAGCTATTCGTCATAAAACAGACAGAAATATCGAATTTCAAATCGACGTCCGCTCGCTCTGAAGGACTTCTCACAACTGATTTACTCCGGCGAAATAAATCGTTTTATCAACAATCGCGCGGGCCAGAAATTCTCATAGGTTTATTGTATGACGGAACTGAATTTAAAAATTCCTGAACTTTGAGGGAATTACAGTGAAAATCTAGATTTACTGAATTATTTTTAATAAACGCTTTTGGTTCTTGATCTTATTTACTCCGAGATTGTGGAAGGATTTTAATTAAATATGTTTGTAATGGGTACAGTTAACATAACGGCGAAGGCACTGTCGAGCGTTTTACTTAAAATTACTGTAGGTATTTCATATATAATATAAAAGATCACAGTTTAAGAATTTACGTCACTGAAAACCTTAGACACTTTCGTAACTTTCTGTTAAAAATTTGCAGATAAATTATGTGTTGTATTGCTTACGTTAGCATACTGCGAAGTGACGTTTAACGCCTTATTTGAATCTTCCCCCTTAAGTGGTGTCAGATAGAATATTTTTCAATTGATAATATTATAAAATCATTTTGGTTGGTCAAAATTGGTATTTTTATTACTAAAAAGTATATCATAGTAAACCATATTTTGTTGTTTTTTTTTGTTGCAAAAACTCTCGGTGAAATAAGTCAAACCTCACATCTCATAATGTTATAAATAGAAATGCAATATTTTACATCACTTTGGGAAAAAAATCGCCATTATATTAAAACCAAAATTTAAAATTAGTTTTACGATTTGTGAAAAAATCGTTTTTATCGTCTCCTGTAAAGTTTTCATTTTCTGGCTAAACGCGTTTTACCAATTTTTTCAGTTTCAGTGTCTATAAATCGCTGCATGTTTTAATGTAAGTACAATATGTTACATAATTATATTATTGTATGGTTTTCATTACCTACCTCACTAAGTGAAACCTGCTCTGAGATTGGTGATAGAATGTACAAACAAATAAGTATGATGTTATTACAGATTAGGCATTGTTAAATTAAAATATTTATTTAGTATTCGTAGAATATTCAAAAAACAATTGGAAGGGAATTTGGAATACATTATTATAAAAGAGGTGACAAAATTAAATAAAGAAGGTAAGGTCTAAAAGAATAAAAACTTCACGATATTATTTATTTTTCTTTTTTAATTTCGTGTTATTTCACAAAAATTAAACAATTATACTTCTATATTATATATGGTCGATATTTTGATATTGATGAGATGCAGGAGTTTACAAAAGTTTACCTCGTAATTATTGAAATAAAAAGTTACTGTCAATTATATTTGATATATATATAGGTTTTTTTTATTTTTTAGTATGAATGTGTCGGACTGCCAAAAATAATTCACGATTTTCTGGAGAATGCAAGATTGTATTTCTTCATTTCATGCCTCTTCATGTAAGGCGTTACAGTTATCCACCCTCGTTCCAGATCCCACCACGACGCGGCTCAGTATTGTGAAATATGAAGGCCATAAAAAGTTTTCCCCTGGAAATAATAAAACTCGCGCGCTTTGTTCGTGTTTTTAAACTCGCGAAAATTTCTTGGAAAAATCCTCGTTTAAAACAACTACCCACCTAACAAAGTGAGCTAAGTTCTATGTAAGTAGGTACCCGCTTACTTAACGGTGTTTACCATTCCACGTGGAATACTTGGTGTGCGGCTCGTAATTATTAATATGTTCATTTCTTGTTGAAACCCTTCAATGATGAGGAAAATAATTCATTTATCCGGGTAGCAAAGGTTGGCATCCTTAAAGCGACGCAATGGGAAGTAATGCAAAATAATGCGTTTTTGGATTGAAAATTTGATGCACTAGATATATCACACATGATTTAATTAAATACTGCAAGTTGAACACACCTTAGTTTAACCGAACCTACTTACGAACCCATCTTCCGATATTGCCATATTTTTCATTGTGGCAAGTTAAGTTTTTATTTTTTAATATGACCGAAAAACATCTTAATATTTATTGCCTGAGCCTTACAAAATAAATTAAAACACTTGTTTTGGCGATGTTTTTTTGCGTAAATCGACACATGCGACCGCTGTTAAGCGGGAATTTCAACCTTTTCGCCACCTTTATAAGGAGTGCGTGATTTTTTTCGAATTTTACAAAGTGGATTCCCTCAACCTGGTCTAGTCAGGGACCCATCGCTTCAACAAGGCGCATCTTATCCAATATTAATTTAATTTTCAATAAATAAATAAATAAAACAAGACACGACATTGTTTGTTCCATATTTTCCAATTCTAATGTCGGACGAAACTGGATGTAATACCATTAAAATATTGATTTATAATTTTTAACCTCTCAAGCCTCGGAAGGATATTTTTAGCCACAAATACAATATGCCTTTAGAGCCGCTTCAGGCTATATTTGGCCACGGACGTCCATGCATTATAGAAGTTTGTTTTTTTTTATATATTCTGCGAAAATATGTGATTTTTTCACCATACTATGCGTTTTGTTTCAAATACTCGTATATACTCGTACTCTCAAAATCCTAAATATTTCCAAAGTGTGTTTGGGACTTCCAGGCAAAAAAATTTAAAAACCTGAATGGTTAACTTCATTTCTCATCACTATTATTATTAATTTATTAATTGTTAATTAATACTTATAATTACAATGTAACACATTTAAATAAATCAGTTAAGAAAACATTGTCATTTAAATACGGGCAAAACACGTTATAAATGTAAAAACCTCACAGAATAGAGAATTTGAATTATTTTCTTACTTAATCGGTTCTACCGATAATAAATACAGCGCCCTTGAAGTGATTTTTCGCAAAAACGGCGCTATACAAATTATTCATTTATTATTATTATTAAATCATTATTTTTAAAAACCCGTCCAAATTAGAATTGGGAGGGAGCAAATAAAATCATATAAATAAGTCGTCACAATGTGGAATAACCGCAGTTCGAAAATGGCCTTGGACGCCGAAACAGCCGTCAAAATAATAAAAACTAAAAATACTTCAAAACTTAATAATAACGCTATTAAATTTGATTTTCATTAAATTTAAAAAAAAATCTATTAGTATCTTAGTTGGTTTCCGACTTATAGATTGTTTTTATTGTCTAGTATTAATTCCGCTATTATTGCTTGTTAAATATTCAAGGTAAGCTTGTTTCGCCACTTTTACTGCTTTGGCTCATCAAAATGTTTAATGCGTCTCAAGAGGCTCGTGTACATTGAGTTTCCTTTTACTACCTTGCCTTCAAATGATGGAATATCGTTATTCCTAGTAGGTAGCAAGTACGTCTTCCGTTACATAATAAAATTATACGAGGTGTGTCAGCGTGACCCGACAGATTAACCAGCGATTCCTTGGCTTATTTGGAGTACAAAATATGGTCGCCATTTTACTCTCCGATGACATTTTTTTTAAATTAAAAAATAAATCAATCTATGGCACGTCGCCACTGATCACACCACCAGTCTGCCTCGTCTGTACGATGCTGCTGGAATGAGACGGAGCGCGTATTACTTGGACCGTTAAGTTACATCCAGTGGCAACATGGACACCAAAATGACTTTTTTTTTTGCAGTAATTCCACACACGAGGCCCTGAGGGAAATAATTTTCCTCAAAACCTATATCATCTTCGGGGATGTTGTGTGGAGGGTCTTTTAAAGGATAATAAGGAGTGAACTTGGGTCTTGAAGAGACCCATGTGGTAGGATGGAGGAAACACGGAGGCCGGCAGATAATTCCACAGCCGAGCTGTTGAACATAAGAACGAGTCGTAGAAGCGACCCGTCGTCATGTGACAAATGTCAACGTGTGCAAATGTTGGCCGCGCATTTTGCCTGTTTCCCAACTATGTGCCGGTGCCGAAGGGATCAATGTCGCTAGTTCCTCATAGCATCTTCCATGAAAATACCGGTAGAACAAGGACAGCATTCCCACCTGACGTCTGTGCTCCAAAGATTGCAATCCGTTTGTTAAGATACATCTACTTTTTTTACTTCAAATAACCTCAAGAATCGCTGCTTAAAGTTTTGTGAAGTAAGTGCTACACCCTGTATATGAACGTTTTTTTAGATGTATGTTTGATATTTTAGAATTGTACGGCATACGCATGCAATATCATCGCCAGATTAAACTCAGTTACAGTCATTAGAGAATGGCTCATGGCCCCGTACTAATAAGTTCCGATTTGTCAATCACGTGTTCGTCGTGTGTGTTCCGCTATTATATTTTTTACCACGAATGTAATAACTGGAAAGTAGGTAAGTACCCGAGATGTTACAGAGTATTACTGTGTTATTCTGTTACATGACTGTATCGAATAAGTAATCTTCTCTGATCGTCGTCCAGTCATGAACGATCATTACTAATATTCGTAAAAAGCATTTACTTCAATTTAATATAATGATCGACCGGTTTCGGAAGTGTCCTTCCTTCGTCAGGACTAAATTTAAACTAACGTAAGATACACAATAATAACAGACATTCATGAATATTGAAGTGTTTGAGTGGGAGCCGTCATGCTGTAATATATTTTTTAATTAATTTTTGACATGGCATCTTAAAGATTTAGCAGAAAGTTAAAAATTCGATATTTTGTTTGCTAGTAACTAGTTTTTTTTTTGGTTTATAATAGATATGTACATACTGGCCATGTTTATACTGCATGTACTTTTTTTTGGAGATAGAGTTTTAATTAATTTTTTTGTATTTGCATTTTACAAAAGAACAAGTACAGTCCAAAAAGTCCCGATGAACTACTTTTTGTAGTTTGTCTAACGGGAGCTTGTTATTCAAACTCAAAATTTACAGATAAAGTCACAAAATATATGTATGTATGTCCGTATTAAATAAAAATAAAAACTTTAAAAACATATATTGTATAACAAACTTAAAACATAAATATTTCTCAAGAATCTTACTCAAAAAATTTTCTACAAAAATACATATAAAAAAGCGTAAATCACAACAATAAATAACACATAAAACAATATTTCTTTGTTGTCAAATACAAATAGCTTCTTTCAGCTAGCCAAGTTTTCAGTTTAGTTTTAATACAGTTTTTTTTTTTTTCTTTCATCGGGTAACATATTTATACAGCTAGAAATTATGTGATCTAAAGTTCTTTGTCCACATCTGTTTATATGCTTGGGAACAATTAATCCTTCATTAAAATTGAGACGAGTATTGTAAGTGTGCCCTATTCTATTTGTATTAAATATAGGGTTATTAATGTGCTGAAATATAATTTTGTACCACAGAATTGATCTTACTGAAAGTATTTTGAGACTGATAAAAGTACGGAATGGGGATAATTTTTAAAATCGCCACAGGCGACGGCACCGACTGCAAAGTTAACGGTGTTATGGCGCAGGTACACTACCCCTGCGGCCCGCGAACATTTTAAATATTAGTAAACTGGCCCTCGGGCTAAAAAGGTTGTTCATCACTGATCTTAGCGTAGGTACGTTACTTTAATTTCGTTCATTACGATTACGTCGACCTTGCATTATTTCCGAATCTCCTTATTCGTAATACGGTCGTGCGTGGTTTTATCTCACAAACGCCCCAGGGCGTACAAGGCTGTCAACTTATCCTCCAGTCAATTTAATATTAATATACTTAATATTATTCTGTTGTATATATATTTTTCTTGTCTATTATGAAACTTTATTATTATTTAAGTATTCTACTGGCTAACGGTGTACGAAGTTATGAAGTTGTGAATTCTTGCTTGTCGTTTGGTTGTCATAATTTATTTGACAGCGAAAGTAATGCCTTGTGACGACAGTAAAGATCTAAATAATAAAGTTCTTAAGTAGGTACATACTTGTGTTTTCAATTTTGAAAATATTCTACCTAAAGAAACATTCTTATTTCGAATATGTAATCTGTGGCTAACCAGTGCGGTATATCTATGGGCTAACCTAAATAAAACAAGGCGGGTTCAATGTTTTTCATACTAATTTTAAAACGTTACAGCAACAGTTTTACATATTGGATTTCATTCAAACTACTCTCTAAACCTTCCTGGCACTAATAAGAACAAACTGTGCTGTTTTCAGCGAAACCGGTCTAGTAATTTACGAAAAAATCGAGGACATACTGACAAACATTGTCAAATTACGCTAAATACCGCAACACGAAATGAGAAAAACGAGAGTTACAGAAAAAGAACAGCACAGAATGAAGCAATGACAAAAATAGGTATTCGAGAGAACATTCGAGTCAAAGGCTGAACAAGGTTTTGATAGAGTTCATGATGGTAGACATATTAAATGACATTCTTCGAATTTTATTTTCGTAAAGACTGACAAAAATCATTTAGACTCGTACCAAAAATTTCAAGGCCCTGGCTTGAGTTAATATCTCGACATTCTGGACAATGGACATATTAGTAGGAGAGTTAAAGTAGTAATTCTAAATTAAATTGCAATAAAATTAATCGAGTTCATGTTTCTCTCTGTCAATACTTAAATTATAAATAAATTTCTCTCTAATACCTACTCTTTTAATATTACCTCATATTGTCATTTCATCTTATTACGCAACGGTAAAAGTTGTAATCTATGTCTTACCTGCCAATTCCACCTTCTCAACCTCAATACATAACAGTTTCACATAAATCGATTCACAACTTACAAAATTGAGTCGTTTCTAAATCCATAATATTCCGATTAGTTTCACGTATCGTACACTCGAAACTCTGTAATGTTAAACGTTAAATTCGAACCGAAATACGCTTCGATCCGATTAGCGTAACTTCGCTATTATAATTTCCGTGTTCCAAAGTTTAGTTTCTAATCTCGTACACAGACTAACCATTCCACGAGCAGCGAACGTTTGATACTTCTACTGCTTGTGTTGGATTAATTTACTTGTACTAAGAGTGCAGTTACCTCGGTTCAATAAACCAGTTAATGTCTGTTTTAAATTAGTTCGAATTACTGAATCATCCTTTGACTCACCTGCGATTCGTGTGGCTCAATTAAATTCAGTTTATTTTCAGGTTATTCTAGAGCCATGCTTTATAAATAGTATGATTGAATAGTAATTTTACTTTTACACTTTAATAGTGGTTATTACCCGGCTTTGCCCGTGATTTTTTGTTGTATATTTTTCCTAATTTTTTTGCACCTACATTATTATTTTAAAGCAAGTGACGTCGCTAGTTGGAAGTGATTGCGTTGGTCTAGAAGTTTCAGACAGAACCCTCTACGCAAATTTCACTTTGCCAGAGCTTATAGTTTAAGAGTTTTTGCTGCTTTAGCGATTTATGCTAACACAATTTTAAATACCTCCATGACTTTAAAAATGGTTTTAATGGGATTCTCCGTTAACTACAATAATTATTGTACCACTAGCGCGAAGGAGACCCGTGAAAAATTACGAGATAAAATCGCTTGCAAGATTTGTAAGGCTGGAAGTTTCAATGGTTGAAAGGTTTTTTTAATTAAAATTTTGACATACAATAAATGTATTTTTTAAAATATAAAAGAAAAAAAAAATTCTGCCACCTAGAATCGAACCCCGATCAACTGCTTGGAAGGCAACCATGCTGTACATTACACCACCAAATATTGTAAGACCGGCGACATGAATTCAATATATCTACTGAAAATAAAAAGTAGTATGGAAAGACTTCGTAATAATAACGTAATAACGCCTTCCGCATAATGTTTAGCCTCCCCAGATACTGCAGCGCTTCCAATATGTTCACGGAGGGGCGAGTTCCCGGTTTTGCAGCCCTTATAAGATCCAGAGTGGCTGGAATGAGGGAAAGAATAAACAGCTCCGGGAATATCCTCATCATGGAGGCCCGCCTCAGTCCAGCCTCCAGTATCGACGCGTACTGGAGAAAGATATTGGCCCCTCACAATTTAAATGCCGCAGCACCTTAAAGGCTTTATTTTCATGTACTTTTTTTTGTTTTATGTGTCATGTATCATTCACCTACTATCTTATTATTAATTTATTTTTTAACTTTTGTGTATTTTTATAATTATTGTATGTATATTTTATATGGAATGTGTGGGACTGCACTAACCTTCCCACATACCGGAATTAACATTATTATTATTGTTAGTATTATTATTATTATCATTATTATTATTATTATGGAACATAATCTTGATGTACTTCTCCATCAAGAGCTCTCTGGCGTCCAGGTTTACGTCCGCCTCAGGTCATCAGACCTTTTCATTTTATACCTATACTGGTACAATTAAATTGTATACGGGTCTCTTTGACTAAAATATGCGGACTTGGATGAGTATTAGAGACGAGTCTACTTTATGTTTCGAAATGGCCCAAAAACTATTGATTATTCGTGAATCGCTAAAATCTGTGTCACTGGCCATTCATTGGCTGATGTGAATCGAATCAACAGACCTATAGTACCTGCCTACCGACATTTTATCTAGTATTTATTTATTTTATTTTATTTATTTATTCATTAACGCCCAAAAGGGCTTTTACATATTTAACATTTATTTATTTGATTATGTGTACAGAACTTAAAAGAAAAGAAATAACATGATGCATAGTTGGTATATAAGTGTAACATATTTATGACATAGAAAGAAAAAAAGAGGAACAAGTTTTTGGATTGTAGATGAGTATAAAGATAATATATATATAAAACATAATAATTAAACAATAGCTCTTATACAATGCTCTTATAATTGTTGCAACATAAAAATATCGTTCAGGTATCTTTTAAATATGGGTAAACTTATATTAAATATATCTATAGCAGAGGTGAATTTATTTCCAAGTATATGTAGACGAGAAATGGGTGCATGCATTTGGTA
This sequence comes from Halesus radiatus, assembly GCA_022606495.2. Taxonomy (NCBI): domain Eukaryota; kingdom Metazoa; phylum Arthropoda; class Insecta; order Trichoptera; family Limnephilidae; genus Halesus; species Halesus radiatus. The sequence goes on from JAHDVE020000781.1 coordinate 21,861, forward strand.
GTTTGTTCCAGAATTATTGTTACAGAATAGCATATTTTGCCGAGTTTGTCGATGAGGTACTTTGAAATTGATTAGTTGCAGGAGTTCACAACAGTCTAATAAGGAATAAATAATTTTAAATAAAAAGTTAAGTCTGTTATTTTTCTTCTGTTTTCTAAAGTATGTATTTTGAGTGTATTTAGCAAGAATGTATAGTTTATGTGTTGTATTGGTATGTGTAGTTTGAAATTAATAAAACGTAAAAATTTGCGCTGCACGCGTTCAATATTTTTTATATGAATGATATAGTATGGGGACCACACTATTGAATTGTATTCTAATATGCTGCGCACTAATGACAAATATATGATTTTTATAACTTCCAGCGAATCAAAGTCTTTGATAGTTCTAATTATAAATCCCAGTGTCTTCATACCTTTATTAGTTATTTGTTGTATGTGATTTACAAAATTTAATTGTGTATCAAACAAAACTCCGAGATCACTAATTTCGTTGACTTTTTCCAAGATTTTGTTATCTATAGCGTAGTTAAATGATAACGGGGTTTTGATTCGACAAAATCTCAGTGTCTTGCATTTATCAACGTTGAGAAATAAGTTATTAGCGATACAACAATTATGTAATTTATCGATGTTTAACTGTAAGATTATGCAGTCGCTAATATTGGATATTTCTTTGTATAGTTTAATATCATCGGCAAAAAGTAGAACTTCTACATCGTCAAAACAGGTTATTATGTCATTAATGAATATTAGGAATAGAATGGGACCGAGATGACTTCCTTGCGGCAGACCACTAGTTGCATTAAGTACCTTAGATTTTAAAGACTTAATTTTGATGAACAAGATTCTGTTAGATAAGTAACTTGAGAACCAATCCAACATGTTGCCTCTCAGTCCTAGTGCATATAATTTTCTAAGTAATAATTTATGGGATACTTTATCGAAAGCTTTTGAAAAGTCTGTATAGATACTGTCAACTTGTTTTTTATTCGTGAAGGATTCCGTAATATAGTTTTGGTAAATTAATAGATTAGTAGTAGTTGATCTTCCACTGACGAACCCGTGTTGTTTTTTTATCAATTACTTTGAGTATTGATGGATAAATTAAGTCGAGAACAAGGGATTCAAAAAATTTTGGGAGTGCTGATTGTATACATATAGGACGATAGTTTTTTATGTCTGTGTCATCACCTTTTTTGAAAATTGGGGTAATATAACTAGATTTCCAACGAGTTGGAAAATGTCCAGAAGAAAGTAAATTGTTAAATAATATGGTAAGTGGACTTGATATTGTAGATGCGCATTGTTTAAAAAATATTGGCGGAATGTTATCTGGGCCTGCAGATTTGTTGGGGTCAAGGGAAAGTATTTTTTTTAGGCAAGATTCCCGTGTAATGTGGCAGTTCTGTAAATGTAACGTGTTATGATATGTATATGATGGTATTTTATTTTCAGATATTTCGTCTTCGTATACGCTTTGGAAATGATCCGCAAACAAATTAACAATGTCGATGGTGCTATTAGCTATTTTTCCATCATAGTGCATTGTAGGGGGGTAGTCTGAGCTTTCATTGTTTAATTTTTTGACAAAATTCCACAGGTTTTTTGACTCCAGTGCATTTTTCTCAATGGAGGTGGTGTGTGCTTTATAGCACAGTTTGGATAGTATTTTACATTTTTTTCTTGTTGCTGAAAAGTTTGAGTAGTCATCGATTAGGTGAGTAAGTTTAAAAATTTTGTGTAACTGTTTTTTTTTTGTTTGAGCAGTAATATAAGGTCCGTGGAGAACCAAATTGGATATGTTCTGTGTTTTGGTGAATACGATGGTACATAAGATTTTATATTGTTGGAAAATGTTTGATAAAGTTTTTCTAAGGTTTGTTCGATATTACTATCATCAGTCAAGAAAGTCCAATCAGTATTACTGAACTGGTAATTAATAGAAATGTAATCGGCGTTTTTGAAGTTGAGTGTTGTTTGTTTCAATGTGGGTTTGTATATGTACATATTAACTGTAATGTGTAGGGGAGGATGATGACTATCCACCGTTATGAGCGGATCGTTTGACTTTTCAACAGACAGTTTAGAGCAGTTAGAGAGAGCTAGATCTAAAAGGCGGTCACATATATTGTACACAAAATTATGTTGATGTAAATTCAAATAGTTTATGGTATCTATCACTTCACGTGCTGGGTCATTACAACTTTCATTTATAATATAGCCATTGTCACTAAAATTCCATTTCAAATTGGGAAGATTGTAATCACCGACGATAATAATTTTAGATGTAGGATGTTTTGAAGTGAGAAATTCAATGTCTTCACAGTGTTTCTTGTATGTTTGAATATCAGAGTTTGGCGGTATGTATATAGTTCCAATGATGATTTTTTCCATGGGGGTAATAATTTGCAAAAATAATTGCTCCAGCGAGCTATTTTGTGTGTTTAGTTTTTTTACTGATAAAGTTTCCTTAGTTGCTATCAGAACTCCGCCTCCTCTTGATTTGGTACTAGATTTTGAGTTTCTGTCGCACCGAAATATCTTGTGGTTCGTAAAACCAAGTTCTGGAGACTTTATTTCTGGGACGAGCCAAGTTTCAGTAAGGATGAATATATCATGTCTGTGTAAAGGTGCTGCTGTTTTAAGATCATGTAGTTTCGTACGAAGTCCTCTTGTATTTTGGTAGTAGATTTTTATTTTTTTAGTATGTATGAATGTCGATTAATACTCATCTTTGTATGCAGTGGCGTGCATTTCTCTACTTCCAAAGTGTGTAGTTTTTCAAATTCGGGTAGTAGCGAGTACAAAAAAAAGAACTCGCAATGAAAGCGTCATGCTTCACAGCTTCAGTGCAAGCAGAATGCGGATGCATGGTTTTGCGTTATGTATCCCGCAAAAACATTATATTGAGGAAGTAAAATATGTAGCCGGAGGTGCGTTGCAACAAAATGTATGTAATAATTAAAACAAATACTCTGTCTTAAACCAATAATTTGTTTTTAAATTAATACCAACCGGTTTCGCTTATCTCCAGCTTCATTGGGATAAAATTGAAAAATAAACAAAAATACACAGAGTTAGCATATACGAGTATACGAGGTGTTAAGAGACGTACCTGACTTACTTTAACCAGTCATTCCTGACCTTATCTGCAGTAAAAAAAATTGAATGAAATTTTGGTCTCCGGTAACATTTTTTGTTGTTAATTTTTTTTTCAAATGTCGCTGATCTCTCAGCTGAGTAACCACCCAACCTCCCACCTCGACCCTAACTGTCAAATACCTACCAAATTTTTATTGTTTTTGGGTAAATAAAAAAAAAAACACCAAAATTTCATTACTCTAAATACGGTTATTAATCACTGGTTAAAGTAAGTCAGGTACATCACTTAACACCCTGTTTAGTTGGGATTTACAAAAGGATGGGGGCAAAATATAAAACGAAACAATTGAACATTGAGACAAAGATATCCTTACATGTAACAGAATGGGACAAAACATAAAAAAAAATTAAGAGACAGATCGTCAAAAGATGGATTAAGAAGAAGTGAGAAAATTTGAATTAACGGCAAATATAACTAATATGGTAAAGGTCCCATATTAGACAAATTAAGTCAATTTTAAGAATAACCCCCAAATAATTTCCGGAGTTGCCTCTAAAATCATTAAAAAAAGAATGGTCTATATTTCATAATTTAACAAATAAAAAAATAAAATACTTCTAGATATTTACTATACCTTTAATTTAAAAAAAGACATCATTCGGTTTGGGTGGATATAAAACAGGCCGCGCAGCCGTTCCTCTTAATGCACGCCTATAGTGTGGTCCCCATACTATATCATTCATATAAAAAATATTGAACGCGTGCAGCGCAAATTTTTACGTTTTATTAACTTCAAACTACACATACCAATACAACACATAAACTATACATTCTTGCTAAATACACTCAAAATACATACTTTAGAAAACAGAAGAAAAATAACAGACTTAACTTTTTTATTTAAAATTATTTATTCCTTATTAGACTGTTGTGAACTCCTGCAACTAATCAATTTCAAAGTACCTCATCGACAAACTCGGCAAAATATGTTATTCTGTAACAATAATTCTGGGACAAACTACCAAATGCATGCACCCATTTCTCGTCTACATATACTTGGAAATAAATTCACCTCTGCTATAGATATATTTAATATAAGTTTACCCATATTTAAAAGATACCTGAACGATATTTTTATGTTGCAACAATTATAAGAGCATCGTATAAGAGCTATTGTTTAATTATTATGTTTTATATATATATTATCTTTATACTCATCTACAATCCAAAAACTTGTTCCTCTTTTTTTTCTTTCTATGTCATAAATATGTTACACTTATATACCAACTTTGCATCATGTTATTTTTTTCTTTTAAGTTCTGTACACATAATCAAATAAATAAATGTTAAATATGTAAAAGCCCTTTTGGGCGTTAATGAATGAATAAATAAAATAAATAAATAAATAAACAGGGATGAATTTTCCAATGACATTTTTTTAGCAAAGTTAGCGAATTGAAGACAATTCCGTATAATATTTCGAGCTTCGCTTTCTTGTATATAATTACAATTATTATTATAAAGTTCATTCGCTCTCAGTTCCTTAGGCTAATTTATAATTCACGATATCAAAAGATGTCGCTGCTTTATATTGTATTATACGGAAGTACTTACTTACTTTGGTTTTCCGCTCAAATACTCTCGAAGCGTTTTCCCCGTAAAATTATCACTTTAGGATGTTGCTTTTCTCGCCGCTTCCTCAAAAAAGCCTACATTAGAGCAATTAAATATATTGCCTTTACGAGGAAGGCATTTAATGAATGTCGGAGGCACCACTTCGCTACTTGTTTATGAAACGAACATCAATTACGTTTTGGCAAGTTTTTTTTTATAAAGTACGTTAAGTTTCTGTTAGCGGGGCATTAAAGGGATGGCTCGGGATATTCAAATGAATAGAATTCTTATTAAAACAGATCAACTATATTTCACTTTAGTCACACGATATTGTATCAGAAAGAGCAAAACACGGAAGATTTTAATATCTAGGAATTATGAACTGCATGCTAACTTCGCACGATATCGAATGCTAGTTCGTTTACTTGTACGCCCTGACATTTGGTTAGCTGCTTACTGCCCATGCGCGCGTCAGTATTGCCACTCGGCAAAATTTGTCACTGGATTAATTTAATAATCACAGTTCCTACAATGTAAAGTAAGTTGGTCAAAGTTAATTCGTTCCCTAAATATGTAGTGAGCCAAATTTAATACATAAATTTCAAGTATATATGTTATGTTTTTTTTGTTTCATTATTACGCATTATCTAAGCACTGGAATGGGTAACGCGATCGAATTACGTCTGTAAAATGTTTTTTTTTTAACAGTAACAATGTACGTTTATTCGCTCATTTATTAAGTTGGCCACAACAATCAGTAATAATATTGCCATTTTCAAATATTCAACGCACAAATTACACCCGAACTTACACTTCACACATCCTCACTTTTTGCCATAGAGCAATGCACGCCACTGCGCACGATAGTCACAATTTATTACGTTCGTTCCTTTGAAAGAAACTCCCACTTTCCGTGAACCCCTTTAATAAACTACAATCATTGTTTGTCTTTACATTTTTTATTCCTAAAATGTTAGCAATGTAAAAAGAGTTCTTTGTAATATTAAGCCTGACGGAAAATGTATGCTAATTATGTTAATTTATGGTTTTACAAAAAAAACTATTAACAATAATGGACTTAACCGACAATTTGTAATGTTGTACGTGAAATGGTTCAAAGTGAAAGTGAAACATAGACTCAAAGGCTGGCTAAGTCAGACATAGACTCTATTTTTTCGTAGTTACGGGCCACTGAATGGGAAAACGACGCACTGGCATATTCACATGTTATTATATGCCACATCCGCTAGGTAATTTGTTGATAAAATCAAAAAATTTCCTTTATAGGTTAAAACTATTTTTAAAGCGTATTATATATTGCATTCGAAAGTGTTGTAAGAAATTCAAGCCTGTTTTCTGTGCACCTCGGTAGAGACCTGATTCATAGTATGTTGTCGGGGAAATGTTTAATTTCCTGTGGCAACATGTCAATCTAATACATGAATTTCTAGTGTATGTATCGACGGTCCCGACGTAAGGTATCGAATCTGCAAATTTTTTTTTTTTGTCTTAAACTATCCAATTGTTTCTTTAGTTCTCCTCTTAGCTCTACTTTTTTAAAATAAAAATTATCGAAACTGCGCGATGCATCCGGCGAAGAAAGTCGAATCTAACATTGTTTTCACCCTACTGTAAACCTCGCACAATTCGGATTCGACACCTTGCATTGGGACATAATATGTATGTTTGTTTAATAATTACGCATTATCCAGTGGCGTGCATTGCCCTATGACCAAAGGCAGGCTGTGTGTAGTTTTTAATGTTCGTGTGTGAATTGTGTGTTGAATATTAAAATACCATTTTACTATAATCTTCCACTGCTTGTTGTGTCCAACTGAATAAATAAGCGTACAAGGTCCTTACCAAATTCGTGGAAAAAATAGAACATTTTGTTCTTATTGGTGCCGGGAAGGTTTGGAGAGTAGTTTGAATGAAATCCAATATGTAAGACTGTTGCTATAACGTTATACAATTTGTATTAAAAACATTAAACCTGCCATGTTGTATTGCGGTTAGTCCGTAGATAAACCACTCTGGTTAGCCACAGATTACATATTCAAAAGAAGAAGGTTTGTTTGGGTAGAATATTTTCAAAATGGAAAACACAAATGTTTGGAGTGAAATAATTTTTTCAAGTAAATATCTCTTCGTTTGTGGATAGTAATAGTCGTCTTTCGCTGTCAAATCAATTATGGCACTCAAACGACAAGTAAGAATTCACAACTTCATAACTTTATTCCAGAAATATATACAATATAATCCGGGTACATATCAGCTAGTGTGTTAATTAATTTATGGTCCGTTGTTTTATTTCATAACTCATTTAATTCGCGGGTCAAAGTATTTAACGCGCCAAATTGTTGCGATTGTTCAACTTCTTGCTTATTTATTAGTGTTTTGAAATAATAGCGTTATTAAGTAATGTGACCGTAACGAGATTTTTTTTTCATTATTCTTAAGTTTTTCACACGCCTTTGTGTTAAACTTCTTAGTTTCTTTCGCAACTCTGACAAACAAGAGCGGCGAGCGAGATTATTTTATAATTCTGAATCGATCCATTGTTGGGAATATGAACCGCTGTGTTGTGGGAATTAATTGAATCTCACTTTCATCCGTTGTCTCATTGTTGCGCCGTTACGAACTCTCTCGTGTGTCGTGTTTGCTTTGCTTTTGCGGTGATCAGCCCGTTTTAAAATTGCCAAGTCTGATGTGAAATCATATGTAATGCAGTGTGCATGAAATAGATTATTCTGCGGTTGCCGTTTATGCCGAACTGTTTTCTAGCCAACTTCACTGGACTTGACGTCGCTATGTTCATACTGCAATTCAAAACAAGAATGCCAAATTCGTCGAATCAAAGCGCTGACGCAGGATTTGATAATCAGATTTATTTTTAAACCAGCTGAAGTACCCCGCGTTGCCCAGGGTTATGAATGGTTAGGAGTCAAGTTTTGAGGATGTGATGTGTTACCCCTATCTATCCCTACCTTATTTTGAACGTCAAAGTATGAAAAATTTTATCAAGGAGTATCAAAATTCTGCTTTAAGGGATGGGAAAGGGAGATGGGGGTGGTTTTTCGAAATCTCATCTAGACAGTGACCTTCATCTTGTTTTTAAGGTCAAGTCTGCAGAATTGCATATCGCTCGGAATAAAACTGTAAATTTGTATAAAAAACAAACAAACAAATACCGCCCGGCATACTCTTCTTTTTAATTATACAGAATATGGGTTGCTGAAAGCAGGCACTGAAAACAACTCAATCATTGAAGATAATATTAATACGTCTCAAACGCAATATGAAACAGTAAATAAAAAAGGTAACGTTAACTTGCCTTAAGTACGATTTCGACGACTGCAGACAAAGGTCACGTGACACCCTTTTTGGCGCCACCTTAGTTCACAGCCGTACACGATTGTTTCACGTGATTTTGACTGCTGTAAGCAAATTACAAACACGCCTGGCTCGCCCCCCGCCTTGTAAGTTTTTTTCCTCTTGCGTGTTAGGGCATCTGTATGTATTCTTTCCTCTGTGGTCAAATCGCACATCAAAAAGTCTACACGCCGAAACCTTTTACTCACGTGTAAACGCATCTTAGAAATCTTATTTTATACTTAAATTAACAAGAACCACAGAAACACTACCAATAATGTATTTTTTTTTCTTTTTGGAAGTCGATTTACCGACCAACTCTGTTCTGTTGTAGGTATACATGTGACCGGTCAGTGGCTGAGTTGGCATCGCGTCTGGGTCCTGCCCAGGCGTCATGCTTTCAATTCCTCTGCTGGCTAAGTGCTCCACCACGACGCAAGCTACATCTTACCTTTACTGTTGTGGTAATAGGAGGTTTTCAAATATTGTCAGGTTATTAGTAACTTTTCTACAAAATATTCTTAAAACATTGTAATATGTCTTTTATACTATGACTGTTCTAAAACGGGATTTGTTCCTTGTAGGCAGTCAAAGCTTTCTTACGTTTTATTGTTAAATAATATGTATTTCAAATAAATATTGTTTTTAAGTAAATTTTTGTATCGCATCTGTATATTTTAGCCTTGTACCCTTTCTTTATGTTATTTTCCTGTTTATATTTTTTGTTTGTGCTTTGAAAACTTGTTAATGTACAACCAAATATGAACCAATTAACTGTCCCGTAATGAGTTTTGTTGTTAACTCGTGGGAGTGCAACTTTGTTATGATTGGGAAGCTGTTTCAGGTCAAACCAAGATTATATTCACTGTTACCATGGATGGTGACCCGAATCCTAGATTCTTCGTACATTGCGGTTTATCCCACTTCTAACATTCACGGCCTTATTATTATTTACCACCGTTATTTAAACCTTGTACAATTGCCTTCCTAAACCTCACACGAGCTCTACTTACGATAATTCTAAAATGCGTTTCCTAAAAAGCCTCAAATGAGCTGCTACTCATATTTATTTATATTTACAAACCGGTTTCCACGTTTATATGCTTCGTTCTCGTATAGGCACTGAATGGTCAATAATGATAATAATAATAATAATCGTGTTGTATTTTGTGTTACCGGTTTTACCTGCTGCTGGCTAACAGTTTAAATACCTAATAACATTGTGGTCCAACCCATTTCGGTCTGATCTAACCAGATACTGTATTGTATATGTTGGTTTATTTGAAACTATGCGATGGCACAATTGTTCGTACGTGCTAACCTGCACGAAAGTTTGCTACTTGCATTATTTTTTCTTGGAAGAAGTCGGAGATTAATGCTCTTCCCTCCTGTTCACCATCTTACCTTTAATACATTAATAATTTTTATGTACGTAATAATTATATTTTTTTGGCCGACCGTTGTCCAATTACACAAAATACACAACACGATATGAGATAAACAAGAGCTACAGAAAAATAACAGAACATACATGGATGAAGCAATGACAAACATATGCATTTGAGAGAACATTTAATTCGAAGCCTGAACAAGGTTTTGGCAGACCCCACGATTCTCGTGACTCCTGAAAAGGGCATACATTGATGTTTACAAATATATTATACAAATTTTTCCAAACTTCCATTGTTTTTTATTCGTTTTTATGAACATTACTAGCTGATGTGTACCCGGCCTTTATCGGGATTTTTCACTTGTCATTGGGGTGCCATGATTGATTTGACAGCGAATGTAACTATCTCCAAATAAAGAAACATTCATTTGAATATTTTATTTTGTTCTTAACGTCAATTTTTTTCAAAATATATCTAAATCATAAAGTTCTTGAGTAGGTGTTTTCCATTTTGAAAATATTCTACCCAAAAAAACCTTCTTATTTTGAATATGCAATCTGTGGCTAACCAGAGTGTTGTATCTATGGGCTAACCTAAATAAAACATGGCGGGTTCAATGTTTTTCATACTAATTTTAAAACGTTATAAGCAACAGTTTTACTTATGTATTTCATTCAAACTCCTTTCTAAACCTTTCCGGCACCAATAAAAACAAACTGTGCTATTTTCAGCGAAACCGGTCCAGTGATTTTCGAGAACAAACAAACTTACATTGATTTTTTATATATATAGATTAATAATTTATTTTAATATATTTATATCTACACACGTGCTATTTTTACCTATGGTATAAGTTGAGTCGATCTAGTTAAGTGTAATATTCGATCCATTTCTATTTCATGTGGCTAACCGCGTGCTAAATCTCATACGAAGTTGTATCACTTTTCTTATTGCGTCAAACCGTACAGTGTCTGTATAAAAGACATTCCCTGTGTATCACAATAATGTGCAATGACACGCCAGCATATTTGTATTCAAATCTCACCAAAGCAATGATTACATTCAATGTCTTTATGAATAATATTGCATTGTTAACATCAATGCAGTTTACCAGTATTGTATATGAATAACAATTTGATGTCTCAATACAAATATTAATCAATAATTGAAGACCTCCCCGGAAGAAGGGTCTATATGAAAAATTAATTGGCCTTATAAAATTATTTCTGTTTGTATGTGAAACTTGTATTTTTGATATTTTCCTGTCAATGTAAAATTGTATGTACTATCTTCTACTTATGTATTGTAAATTCCTCCCGTCCTAAAATGAGTTTTGAAACTCATCGGGATTGCTTTAGCAAGAAATAAATATATTAAAAAAAAAAAAAAAAAAATTTACTTCAGGAGAGGCAAAAAATAGTTTCACGCATTATCGCAGTTACGCACACTATCCTTCCAGTTTTCCATATCGGATATCTGTTTTATCTCTTTGTTTTGTGCTTTAATACGCAGATGTGACAGTTCTACCTTGTGAGGGTCCGCCATTTTGTGTAACATACGAGTACATCCCTATACGTATGGAAAATAGATTCAACCACATGTATTCATCATATTCAGTAGAAGATTTCGCCTTTGCAGTACCGTTGTGGAAAGGAATCGTGCCTTCTGCGCAACGTTGTACACGTACGACCTCTGGGAAAACTACAAAAATAGCAGTATGGAAAGACTTCGTGTCCAGTACAATAACTTATTCTGCATAATGTTTGGCCTCCCCAGATACTGCAGCGATTTCAGTATGTTCACGAAGGAGCGACTTTCCGGTTTTGCAGCTCTTATAAGATCCAGCATCGACGCAACTGGAGAAAGATATTGGCCCCTTATAATTTAAATGCCGATGCTCCTTAAAGACTTTTTTTTCTTGGTTTTATGTGTCATGTATCATTCACCTACTATTTTTCTTATAAACCATTGTATGTAAATCCTTTATATGGAATATTGGGGACTGCACTACCCTCCCCACATACCGGAATAAACACTCATTATTATTATAGCAGCACTGCTAAAATAAACAATAAAATATCCAGTGCCTGCGTAATGTGATTAGTATCATTATTCCACCAAAAAACACCTTTTGTCCTAATGTACAGTCCCTTCTTCTGGGGATGTCTTCAATTAACAATCGTGCAATGTCTCAGCTGAGGTTAATAATAAAGAGAGATGCAACAATGCAACCCTGTTAAATGTTGCAATGTTGCTGTATGAAACATGCAAGAAGCTTCCTTTGTTGTGATATTTACTTCCTCGTCTTTATGTTTTCCTGATACGTGGCTTTCATTCGATATTTACTAATGACATCTTTAAAGTTCAACATCCGTGGTTTATTATATTTACACCTCCGGATCTTGCTGAATTGCTTGTTGTCTGAATTTATTATTGACGCCCAGTAAGGTGACATTTATATATATCACAATTAGGTGATTTATTTATTTATTTGATTAAACGCCCATCTGGGCTTTTACATGGATTTTAGAACATAATATAGAGAGCTATCAAAAATTACAAGTTCATGGAGATTCTAAACCATAAAGTATTGAACAATCTTTTTCCAATATTTAACAGTGACATAAAATAGAAAAGTAAAACAATTTTATAACACATCATTATCGCTGCATTATCCAATCTACAATTTTACATATTGTAGGAAAGTGCTGGTATAGATGACGCTTTACTGTATAAATGGAGTCAGCAAGTACATCAACAACGCCCTCAAAGCTCTTGCCCAGATCATGCATCCTATTGGTTAATTAATGAGACTAATAGTTGGTTGTGTAAGTGTTGCAGAAAAATGTTACAGTTTGTCTTGTGTTCCTGTAAATTTAATGTAACAGTGGCGAGGATGGGCAGGGCTGTCAGTTAGGTTGTTAATGATTCTATATAATACAACTAGGTCTGAGATAATAAAGATGTTTCATCCCAAACACGCCTTACTTTAATGGTATAATACAGCGTTTCTCAACCTTATTTGTACCATGCCCCACTTCAACGCTCCAAAGAGGCAACATTTTCTTGGTTCAGGGTCAAATGTTACATCATCCTACTAGAGTACAGTTCCATTATCTGGGCCCCTTCAGAATAGACCTATATTCTCAAAATAGGAAGAGTGCAAAGGAGGTTTATGTTTTACCTTTATCTGAGTGAATATACATATTATCCATTCTTATATCCGTCTTTATTTTTTTAATAGGAATGCTTGAATTTTACCCATTAGAAGCCCGCTGAAACTGTTTTAATTATTTTTTTTTAATATGTTTTACAATTGTTTTTTACATAGGCCCTTCAAAACTGAGTATATACAATTTTTAATTATTAATTATTTTTATTGAGATTTCAAAACCTCATTGTTATATTTAACCATAAGATAGAAAAATTAATTTTTCTTCTTTCATTTAGGTTATGTTAATATTATTGTCGTCAATGGTTAAATATTACAATGAGGTTTTTAAATCTCAATAAAAATAATAAATAATTAAAAAGTCGGATTTTAATCCGAGACACTGTTTAAGTTTGCAATTGAGTTCTGGTAGAACTTTGTAAACATCATAAAAATAGCTGCCAATAATGAGATTAAAAATCGAAAATAATATTCACAAATCTTGAATTTGAGATATGATATCGATGAAAACGACACAAATTGAACTGGTCTCGTTAGCTAAATCGGTTGAGCGTTGCCCTGGATAGGCAGAGGACCTGGGTTCAAGTCCCAGAAGCGACTGAAATCTTTTTAGTTTCTGTCTTTTTGTCCGGTTTCATCTTTCATTTAGGTTATGTTAATATTATTTTCTTCAATGGTGAGTATATACAGTTTGAATGTAAGAAATCTTTCAGTTTTTACATATTTATTGATTACAGTATATATAAAATACTATCAGTAGGTTTTTTGTATAAAACTTAACATTTAGCATTTACTCGGTACGTATTATATTACGATATTTTAATTATTTCTAACACTAAGTAACCAACAGTACGATATACTTTCATGGTATTTACTTTCATGTTCTACTGAGGTAGAATGACCTGACCTAGCTTTTATTTTGGACGCAGATGTCTCTTTTTTTAAATGTTAAACAATCTCTGGACATGTAATTCGTCTATCATGATAGAGATTAACTTGTATATCTATACTCGTGGAAGATCGCATGTACTGTTTTATGCCTCAAAAGCGAGAACTTCGGCTTATCAGAACTCGCCAATCACCAGAGCGGTTCAACTGTTGAACGCTGCTGCTTTTACCGTTGTCATTTTTAACGTCACTCACAGACAGTTTATCGACCACCTTTTGACACATCACAAAATAGCCGCAAAACTGTCCCCATAACCCTTGTTGTGCCTTTTTTTGTTTTCCAATTATGTACGTATCACAAAACTCTCTTTACTTATTTATTTAGGTTGAACCATTTCTTTATTTCTGCATTTTTTCTAATATTGTGGTCTCTGTAAGGAAAGTGTGAATAACCGTCCTATTGAGACCGTGACTAATAAATAAATATCTTTGTTCTGGTTGTTTGTTTGTAAAGGTAACCTCATCATGCGTTTCATTAATTACTTATAATCTCAGAGCAAATAATATATAGAGATGCACACGCAAGGAGGAGAAGCCAAAATTAGAGGGGCGAGCAAATTTACGTAAAACAGCAACTAACTAAAAAAGTTCGGCTTGTTTATAAAAATCGAATATTTTGTTAGAGTATTTAGTTAGACCCTTTTTATAAGTGTTTTGTAATTTGCTTACCGCAATCAAAATCACGCGACACAAACGTGGACAGCAGTGAACCAAAACTTGTGACAAAATGGGTATCACGTGACCTTTGCCTCCACCCGTTGAAATCATACTTGGGACAAGACTGAGTGAATAAAAAATAAAATGAGCTAGTGTTGCCATATTTTTTTTGGAATTTCAAAAAATGCGATAAAAAACATAGTGTAACAAAATTTTGTAATTAATGATTTGCCTTCAAATGGTCCCCGGTGAGGCGTGCGCCCCACATTGAGGAACACTGGTATAGTGGATAATATAATGACTTATCTATAAATAGAATCCATTTGCTTTGATTATCTATTCATAGGTGCTCTCCGTATTTAAAATTACTACCACGGTGATGTTAAGGGGCTATACATACCTCTTTATATTTTAATCCGTAACAGCTATGATATTAATGTTAATCACCCGTCTATGTGCGAATGACATCAAGCATGTCTGGTATTTATATACAATACTGGCTGAAGTACCCGGCGTTTTCCGAGGTTTACGAATGATTTGGAGGAAAGTTTTCTACCCTCACCTCCATTCGTTTTCGTTTTATTTTGAACGTGAAGTGTGCAAAATGTCATCAAAAAGTACCAAAACTCTGCATTAAGGGGTGGGGGTTGGGGATGGTTTTTAGAAATCTCATATAGAGAGTGATCGTTCTCTTATTATGTACACGTACATCCGCCAACAAACAATTCATCTCAATATCTAAAAGCATTACGTGCTAAAAGTAATTAAAATTAAAGTATTAAGAAAAGTATTAAAGTCTTCTCGCGAAATCTCTATCTCGGTCGGTTATGCAGGTTATTATTATATGGGAGTTTTTGCTGCCATCTGTTAAAGGTTCAACGAATTAAAAAAGCGATTATCCGGAAAAGGGGCAATTTGGCTTTATTGCCCCTATTGCAGCCTACTCCTCAATTAAACAAATGCCTACATTACTTCAACCACTAAACTTTTTTCAACTGTCGACTGGATTCGGAATATACGTTTTCAGTATAACCAATATAACGTTAACGGTTACAAAGGAAAGGTTGTATGTTAGGTTATCGTTTTAATTTATTTTTTTTAAATCACAATGTAACTTGTTTTTAGGATCGTAATATTATAAAGTTTAGAATATACGAGTATTGGTACTCTACAATATTCCTACATTAGATTAAAAAAAATTCATAGTTAGACTGTTAGGTTCTGAAATAATAATCTGTTTGTTTCCTACCTTAATTGCCATTTATCCAGACCTTACCTTCCCAAACCAAATACAACGTTTTGAAAAATGGAACACTCGGTGATCAGTGACCCGACAGTAATTATTTGGAGTGCTCCTTTGTTCAGAGAAGAAAAAACTACTTTCGAGAAGCATATTTGGTCCCTACATTATTCGGTAAGCGTTTGGTTAACCTAGCTCCTTTTAAACCTTAAAACTATCCTTTATTACAATCAACCAAAGCCATCATTATTATTGTTCGTTGTTATTTACGGTCCACAACAGTTTTTACATACGAAACCCTACAATTTCGGGTGGGTAATTTTCGTATGAAACATTGTATAGCCGTATACATTACAAATATGTACAGAAAATAATCTGTTTCAAAATGTATGTACCTAGGCCCAATAGTGGAGTTCGAAAACTGACAATGAATCCCCGATGAAATAGATTTCTAACCCGAGCAGACCATAGTTCCTTAGGGAAAGAAAGGGAAGAGGAAGGTGGGAAAATACCTGGCTATTCGGATCTGGTCACCAAACAGGGCTAAAAGCCATTTCAAGCAACGTTTCAATTCTGAATAGTGGTCTTTCACCAGGGCGATATTGAGAGTATCTTCCACTCTGAAGTGATTCGTGTTTATATTTCTATTATTTAGCATCTCTGTCAAATGATAACTGATAACCGAACAACGAACTGTGCATCCTATGAACATTTTTAACTTAATTATAGACACTTACACACTTTCCAATTTTAATTTTATGAATATGATGATGTTAATAATCTGTAAATGTTCCAAAACAATTAAATAAATTAAATTTTAAAAAAATAATAGACAATAACCCCCAAACTGTCATTCTAAAATTCTGTATTGAATACATACTGGAATTTTATGTGCAACATTGTTTTTCAAACTGCACCTATTTTCAGACAGTTTGGAATGTATTTCATAGAATTTAAAGATTAAGGTTTGACGTTTTTATTCTTTTGATATCTTAACGTTTTCCTAACTAGCCGTATAGAATTCACAAATAAATTATTTGTGGTATTGCTTGAGTTAGCAACCTGCATAGTGATGTTTAGTGCCATTTTTGAGTGTTTGGGTATAAGAGCAGACATAATAAATATATTACATTAATTATGACAACTATATTATGACATAATCAGCTTAATTCCATTTAATGTTCCAACTAGAACTACTCGATCAATTTATTCAATTGTAACTATATTTTCAGGACTGAGCCATTCAAAAATTCTCTTGTGCCTAGACTTCACGTAGAAGGTAATATATTTTCAGACATAGTAGATATGTTCAACTGCTTGGAATACAAATACCATCAGACGATTATTGCATTCATCCTCAACAATTATTAAGATATGTGCCTAGAGTATAAGTATTGCTGAATGTTTTCAATATTTGTCTCTGTAGCTCATTATTTGGAATGGTATGTTATTCCCGTATTTGTTCGTGAGACAAATGAAATATTTAGTTCTTGCATTTCATGAAGGCTATCTATTTTATCTATGTACCTACTGTGATGTGTTTTGCACCTGTGTGACTACTATAATTAACTAAATATGTAAAAGCCCATATAGGGCGTATATAATAAGATAAATAAATAGCTGGTTACATCTCGTACATGAATCAAATGTAAATAATGTTTTTATCCCAACGCAAGAGTCATTTCAAGAAGGATGAATCACAGCAGCTGTTCGAACATCGATTGACCCATTCATCACACCGTCAACCGTCACGTGTCTCGAGTTATATTGTTACACTTTAAATATTTTAATTAAAGTATGTCAAGACGAGAAAGTGTGTAGTTTTTTCTACGGCAATCATGGCTAGGTGTCGCGGCTAGCCACTCCAAACTGTTTATTATTATAATGATAATTTTGCATACGATTACATTCTATCGAGGTAATGTTAAGAAAGAATTAAGTTTTCATCGAAATTTACGTAGTTATCTTAGACCTTGAATGAGTTAATATCATCTGATGGTTTTCCAACTTGTTATTGACCTCTTTGGTGAATGAAAAAAACACGAACAGTCCGAACTCCATACCATTTGTTATGTTATTGATAGCTTGTCAAGTCGTTCGAATTAAACGTTTATTTTGTTGTTATTATTTAATATTTTATAATACTTTTCTTACAATTAATTAATTAATTTATTTTTTTTCTTTAATTTTACTCATATATAAATATATTTTTATTTAGTTTCAATACATTTTTTTCTAGTACTAATCATATAATTTGTAGTCTTTTTCTTAGTCCTCCTCACTAAGGGTTCCTGTTCTATAAGAAACATAAATTATTTAAAAAAATATATATATGTTTATAGTTTTTGTTTATGTTTGTAATTTGTCTGTTTGTTTATTATTTACCTGTCATTAATTTTTAGTATCTTCTTTATCCTGATGAGTGAAGCGTTGCTTCTGAAGCATGTAGATATTTATATATTAAAAACAGTGGTGTAAACAACGTTTTTCTTATTTATTATGTTAAAAGTGTTGCGAGTTGCAAATAAAAATTTTGCTACTCGCTATTCTTTTATTATCTGCATTTTAAAATAAAACCTTAAAGGTGTTTTTGAAAATATTAGGATTTTAATATATTTTGTAAAACATACGTAGAACGGTTAGAAAAATATCGTACTTCTTAGTTGATTTTGATACATGCTAAGCCTATTAAAAAAAAGTATATATATAAAAATGAATGTTTGTCTGTCTCTCTGTCTGTCCTCACTCGACTGGTTTCGTTTAAAATAGCACAGTTTGTTCTTATTGGTGCCGGAAACGTTTAGAGAGTAGTTTGAATGAAATCCAATATGTAAAACTGTTGCTATAACGTTTTAAAATTAGTATGAAAAACAATGAACCCGCGATGTTTTATTTAGGTTAGCTCATAGATATACCTCGCTGGTTAGCCACAGATTACATATTCAAAAGAAGAAGGTTTGTTTGGGTAGAATATTTTCAAAATTGAAACCACAAGTAGGTACCTATTTGAGAACTTTATTATTTAGATATGTTTTGAAAAAAATAATGTTTTTAATGAAATAAAATTTTCAAATGAATGTTTCTTTGTTTAATTGTTTAGAGATAGTAATAGTCGTCACAAGGCATTACTTTTGATGTTAAATCAATTATGGCACCCAAACGACAAACAAGATTTCACAACTTCATAACTTCATTCCAAAATAATTCATAATCACGAGCAAGGCCGGGTACACATCAGCTGATGTATAATAAATATTCGTATCGTTCAAAACATTATGTTTATCGTATTGCGTAATAATATTATTTATTATGATTATTTAGAGTTAATAAATAATTCCTCTCCGCCGTCCCTTTCCTCCTTTATTGTATTAATTTTCAGTCCGCCTTCGCAATATGATTAATGAAAACTCAGAGGACGTTGCGATCTGAAAACAGTCGAGGGATACAAATAGATTTTCTGCTTTGTACTTGGTTTATCGCTTGTACATTATTCAACTAGAATAGATGTGTAATTAGTTGTTGAGTTGAGTATTTCCTCTCGGTTTTTTAGGATTTCATTGAAATGTTTTTTGCAGGTTTGTATATGGTTTTTAAATATTTTTTTTAATAGTGATGTTGGTATATTAATAAGTGAACATTCAATGGTTTCCAAATAGTTTTTTTGTTGAACAACATATAACTCGTTGACATTCGACTGGTAGAGGCTTGCCTGCACGAACAGTTTTTACTAATGGATTGTCGTATTTAACTCGTGACCAGTGGAGTCTCGGGTTCAATCGTTGGTGCCAATCAAGTCCAAGTCCAAGTTTAATAATAAATGATGATCAATCGAATTCGCATTGGAAATTGTAAGAAATGAGTTCATTGGCGTGCATTGATATATGACCAAAGTTAGACTGTGTGTAGTTTTTTAATGGAGTGAGGGACGTCGGAGAGTTATTATTTTTTAATTCAAAATTATGATAGTATTATTACACAATACGATAAACATAATGTTTTTAAATAGAAAAATATTTATTAAATACTTTTAAAATTTACATAGGCTTAGTTAGCATTTTTCTAAATCTAATCAGAAATATTACTTTTTTCTGACCCCTCCCATTGTGTGTTTTACAAAATATTTAAAATACGAATATAATTTTTAAAGTGGAGAAAAGTATGTTTAATCATTTATCGGTGCGTTTTTGTAAATAAACGTAACCAAAGATTTGTAATCCGCATTACAAGAAAAACTGTTTTTTTTTGTTTTTGTAATTAAATGTTTTAATCGTTTAACATTGTGCCATTACATCATAATATTCCATTACCAATTTACCATTGTACCATTACAACATAATGCATAGTTTACAACATAATATTATAATAAAAAAAAATAGAAAGTCGTTTAACATTCTGCCATTACAAGATAATATTCCATTACCAATTTACTATTGTATCATAACAACATAATGCACAGTTTACAACATAATATTATAATTAAATTAAAAATCGCTTCACATTGTACCATTATAACATAATATTATACCATTACCACTTTTCCCTCGTATCATACACAACATGATATTATAATAAATAAACAATGTTTTAATCGTTTAACATTGTACCATTACAACATAATATTCCATTGCCTTTTTACCATTGTAGCATGACTACATAATACACAGTTTACAACATAATATTATAATAAAAAAATAAAAAGTCGTTTAACATTCTGCCATTACAACAAAATACCCGATTACCATTGTATCATAACGACATAATGCACAGGTTAAAACATAATATTATGTAATAGAGCTAATAAAATTGCGCATTGAATATTTGAAAATTTCCATTTTGTAATCTTACTAAAAATTCTTAATTTGTTATTTAGAAACAATTTATCCATGTAGAACGATTGTCACATAGAAAATATTCACAAATTTATGGAAAAAATGCATTTTGATAAAAAAAATGTTTTTATTTTCTTTAATGGTTCGTTTTATTAGGGTAGGCATAGCTTTTCAGCCTTTATGGATTGTACGTCACTGCCATTTGTTTCGACATGCTAGAAGGATCCCCGATGTTTCTACTGTGTATTTTTATGAGAACTCCTCACAGCAGACCCTAAGGAGACTCCACTCGCTTTTCTTTGGAGCATTTTAAAGAGAATGTAGTGTATCTGGTGTCTTGAAAATACCCGTGTTGTAGGAGGGAGGAAAGAAGACAAGCCATTCTACAACCGAGATGATGAGTACACGATCGTTTCGTAAAAAACGACCCGTTTTCATACTATAATATCAACCGTGTACAAAAATGTTGGGAATTCTTTTGACGTATCTCTCGGGTGTGCCCGTTGTCAAAGGGATAAAAGATTGCTTCCTTTCAAAAAGATTATCAGACACTGTTTGAACTTTGATCCAATAAAATTTGAAGAGTTTATTTACCTCCTTACCCCAACAGTCAAACTCCAGGAAACCAGTTTTTTTTTTGCATCAAAGACCTTTAAGTTTTTGGAGTTTCTTTGCCATTTTTGTCAACCAACAAACTGTCGTGGACTGTGCTAAATCAACGTTCTCGGTTATTGATTTTTAAAATCATCGCTGAAAATAACCCGTGAAGCCTTAGGGCGGATTGTTTCATAGAATTTGAAGGATTCATCAAAACTTCGAAGTTAACATTCAAGTTCTTAAGAAAGTTATATCCTATTCGGTTATTATTGCATCATTGGCCGGTTGTATCACAGTGCTTGAATAATAACAGAACTCGAATAAAACTTTCACAGAACTTGAATATCAACTTTGAAATTCTGCTGAATCTTTCAAATTCTGTGAAACAACCCGCCCTTAGTATTTTTTATTAGACCCTTTGTATTAAGCTCATTAATATTACTTCGGAATATTGACTTCGCGTGATTGTTTAATAGATTATACCAAAACGTGCGTACTAATTCCTCTGAATAATCAAAATCCAGAATATATTATGTGAGTTGATTAGTTTTCGATGAATTTCCGAAGATGTAGTTCGTTAATTTCAATTTGCCACCACAGCCCAGGCAATTTACGTCACCGTGTACCCCAGCAACCTCAAGAAGGGCACCAGCCACCCCTAAACCAATCAGTGACTTAATCCATCTCCTTAACGGCGGCAAATATCATCCCCCACCCTTCTTCCCATCCCTTATCGCCGGTTCCGCTAATACGCGCGCACGAGCCTTTATCGGAATAACGACCTTAGAACGATGGCAATCCGTTATCCGTTTCACTAACGTCCTGGATACTCTCGCTATGTTATGTTGTATGTTGCTTGCTGTCATCTACAAGCTCTACTTATTACTGTGTGATGTTTGAGTGGATCAGAACCGAAGTCGCCCGCACAACAAATTTGTAAAAACTTTGTCAATTATTGCGGGATTTAGTGCAGTGCTCATCATGCCAGTATATTTAACTGTACAGAAGAATTTGACTGTACGAACCAGCAATAACTCTATAATCGTTCGCTCTTGCGTCATGAAATTTGTATAGACACTTCTATTAAGAATTTCCAAGTCAACGCAATTATTTTTAATAAGAGCGTCATTTCCATCGTGAAACATAGAGCTATTTATATATATATATATATATTTTTTTATTCGGACCAATTTCCAATTACACAAAATTCATAACACGAAATAAAGTAAACAGGAGCTACAGAAAAAGAATAGCACATACATAATACAGGAATGAAGCAATGACTAAAAGAGGACAAAAGTATACATTTGAGAGAACATTCAAGTCAAAGCCTGAACATAGTTTTAGTAGAGTCCATGATTTTTGACATTCTAAATGATAATCTTCGGGTTGTAATTTCGTAAAGCCCTACAAAAATCATTCAGACTGTTACCAAATATTTCAAGGCCCTGGCTTGAGTTAACAAATCTCGACATTCTGGACAGTTCGACGTTAGAACTATCAAATGTCCATTTAACAATAATTAATTAAGTAAGACAAGAATTTTTTTTTCAAACGTTATTGAATTTTGCTATTTTATTTAAAATTAATTTGTAAGTTTTATTTTTTGAATTTTTTTTAAAAACTATTGAAATTAATTTTAATTTTATTATTATTATTATTATTATTATTATGTGAATACCGCACAAGAGAACTGCTAAATGGAGTCAGTGAGTCTATGGCATCCCCAATTGGGGTATGTTGTGAGACTGAAGGGTGTGGGAAGGGGAAGATGGGAAAGTACTCTGGTCACTAAACAGCCATTTCAAGCAACGTTTCAATTCTGAATGGTGGTTTTTCACCAGTATAACACTGAAAGTATCTACCACTCGGGAACGTGTCGCAAGTTATACTACATATTATTTTATATGAGTGAAAAATCACATTATAATTAAATAAAATGTAATTGCGCACGCCGGGATTCGAACCCGCGACCTCCGGATTCGTAGTCGACGACCTTACCCCTCGACTACGGAGGCCGTCAATGTCACCGCCGTTGTTTGTTTTTATAGCTTCTGAACTTCGACTTTAATTATCTCGGTTTTTGATTACTATTTGTGCGAAAACCGTGGGAATATCAATATTAAATCTAAAATTGCCTCAACAACAATATTATTAAATCTAAAATTGCCTCAACAACAATATTATTAAGTCGTAAATTGTGTACCAAATAATCTTTTTAAACATATTATGTACAACGTGAACCTCGGAGATTCGACTATTCTCGTAATTATCTCAATTAAAAATCGAGAAATCGGCAATATAAAAATGTTAGCATTTCAATAATGACCTTCAAATATATATACATATTTAAAAGGCAATGTTCGTGGGTGTATCCGCTATAGGCTAACAAACTACTAGCCCGATTTACTTTCGTTTTTTTGCAAAATGATCTGCGTTAACCGGAAAAA
Source organism: Halesus radiatus (assembly GCA_022606495.2). NCBI lineage: Eukaryota > Metazoa > Arthropoda > Insecta > Trichoptera > Limnephilidae > Halesus > Halesus radiatus. The sequence continues at coordinate 45,236 of JAHDVE020000781.1, forward strand.
AGTTTAAGGGTAAAGGTATGGAGAGATGTAGGGTAGTTGTAGGGGTAGCTGTAGGGGTAGCTGTAGGGGTAGGATTAGGTGTAGGGGTAGGAGTAGCTGTAGGGGTAGGAGTAGCTGTAGGGGTAGGAGTAGCAGTAGGGGTAGGGGCAGGGGTAGGGATAGGGTAACATATGCAACCTCAAACCTCATGCAGCGTCTACAGCCCGCAACACTGTAAATAACTAAAAGTGTAAATATAAATAAAAAATGTTAATATCTATTATGTTTAGGTCATTTTATAAATATTTTCCAGTCCTAAAAATAATAAATATTTCAATAAATTCCAACTCTTCTTGTGCCACCAATCTTCTAATAAATGTAACATCAATAGAAAAGGGGGATAAAATAGCAACTGTAAAACTATCATCTCTATACTTAAATTTTCTAATAAAACTGTGTTCATCTGAAGCGACCTGCCAGGTAAGTATGATTTTCTGTATCTGTTTGTACATAATTAGATAAAGAATAGGAAGTAATATTTGTACAGCTCCCTTGAGGTGATTTTTCACAAAAAAGGCGCTATACAAATCATTCGATTATTATAAAAAAAAAATTATTACTCCATTTGTAACCCTGGGCAACGCCAGGTACTTCGACTAGTTTAAAATAAAATAAACGCATTAATTTGCAATGTATAATTGATTATGTAACATTTGAACTTTGGCGCTAATTGTCTCATTCCCACATAATTGCAATGCACAGACGGCATTGGCTCTGAGCCACTCATTTATGCTACACCGTGTCACGGATCTCGGAGTACCCAGTAATTCCGGAATATTACACGGTGATGATCCACATTCTGAATCAGATATGATGTGACCCAATTCTAATGGGAATATTGTTTGATGGAGGGTTTTTCTTAATAAAATACGCATAGCAATTTCATGTTGAAGGATTCAGTTTACTGTGGAATGGTTTTATATGCATTAAAAAATTGCTAAAAAATAATACAAGACACTTATTAATTGTTTTTGTGTTTAATTCGTAGAACTCCATTTTTTTATTTAATGTTAAACGAATTTAATAATGTTATGTTCTGCAAGTATTTTTAGTTTTTTATTATTGTGACAGGTGTTTCGGCTTTCAAGGCCATTTTCAAACTGAGATTAATCCACATTGTGATGCAGTTTGAAAATGGCCTTGATCGCCGAAACAGCTATCACAATAATAAAAAATATAAATACTCGCAGAACTTTATAATAACATTATTAGATTTGATTTACATTTTTTTTTTAATGCAAGACGCGCTTTAGTTCTATTTCCTTTGTGTTTTAATTGTCTTAAAAGAAGACGCACAATTGTTGCCAGCATGCATTATTTTTTTCATGTAATTAGACTAACAATTAGTAGGGACCTGAAAATTTTCGCGAAATTCGTAATTTTTACGAAAATTTCGCCATTTTCGCGCGAATAACTCAACATTCGCAATTTTCGGTTAAATAACCTCGAATTTCCGTATTTTTCACATGATGTTCTGGTATTTTAAAATAAGAAATTTTCATTGCACATTCTAAATATTTCTTTATCTATGGTTTTGACATGGCTAAATAGCCATAAAATGGCCGCAACTAAGTTCTTGTCGTAAACGCCGCGTACTGTCTTCAATGTTTCGATTTAAAAAAAAAGAGTTTAAATATATAAAAGGCATAATAAAACATTTAAAAAATAACCCAATTTTTCCAATATTAACGCAAATTTTTCAATCTATAGTAGTTAGGTTTTAGGCATGTAATTACTATTTTTTTGCAAATAGTCTCAGAATGTATTTTCATTATACTCAGCAATGTTATAAGTCGGTCTGGGTTGTCAGGAAACCTACCTACGAACGTTAATATCGCTCAAACCTATCTTAAAATGCAACTAAAATACCGGCCTATGTTTCCTTTATTACGTAGATTAGCTTAGTCTAAATAAATTAGCCAAGTATCTTTAGAATAATGTGACTTACTTTTATGACGTTTTCTTGCATTGTACGACGTACACTGTACAGGCACCCTTTTTGTGATATTTCTAACGGATCTATTACGGTATTAATGTACATTCAGATTAAATCGATAAAATTCAACAAAAATTTTTAAAATACATTAATAATAAACTCGGTATTCCCCCATTGAAAGCATTAACTATAATTACTTGATGAAAGAGCTAAATTTACTAAATATCTCAGATCGAAGAATTATTCCCAACTTGATTTTTATGTAAACAGCGAATAGAGACAGCAACTCATTCCAAAATCCTATTTAAATGTAACAACACCAAGACTGACCTTTACAAACACTCGCTTGTACCTAGATTACATGAAGTTGATGATAGATACGCAGATTTAGCGGATCTATTTAACCTCACGGAAGGGAAGTACAAGAAGGCTGTACTATCGTATCCTTTCTTATTTATACCGTTGATATTAAATAAATAATTAAGTATTATTATGACATATTTTCGATTTTAATTTATTGTAGGTTTTACTGTCAAGGCACTATTGAGGAGAAATTTCACAAAAACGGTGCTAAAATAGCCAAGCAGGTAGGAGTATTATTCATGTTATTTATTTTTATTCCGTTGGCAAAGCGTTGTATTATTTCTATCCGTCTAGGTAGATATATCCGTATAATAAATCGACAGGGTATATCGTGACGTCAAAGCTCCATAAATCCACCCCGTGTGACGTGAGGAATCATAAATCCCCGTAATTGCCCGGGCCATTCGGCGAGGCGAGCCGACCCACTCGGTCAACTTTGATATTATTACATACTACCTACATAACACGCTACAAGGGGCAGGGCGATACTATGGCCGTATAGCGGTATTTTCCGACGTGAAAGATACCGTTTTTGTTATTTAGAAATTTGGGCGACCAAAATAATGTCGCATTATTTTCCTTTCCCAGGCCTGAAGTGGTAAATACTCTCAGTATCAGTGGCGTGCATTGGGCCATTATCAAAGGTAGTCTGTGTATAGTTTTTCAAGTTTGGGTATGAATTGTGCATTGAACATTTAAAAATACCCATTTAATTATTTGAATTCACTTTAAATTTGTACTTCCAAAAAATAAATTATTTTACTTATTTTATATAGTAAGGTCACTTTTTTAAAAGGATATTATTTAAAAAAATACATTTAAAATAAATTAATAATATTAAATTATCATCTTGCGCTGATTGTTGTGGCCAACTGATTAAATAGGCTACACGTTCTTAAAAAATGTCGATTTAAAAAATAATGTCTTCATTTATTTTTATGGTTCGTTGTTTTAATTACGATAGGCACAGGTTTTCGCCCTTTATGGACGGCACGCCACTGCTCAGTATCGCCCCGATGAAAGATTACCATTCAGAATCAAAACAATGCTTGAAATGGCTTCAGTCGTGTTTGGTAACCAGATCGGAATGGCCAGGCGAATCCCAACCTTCCCTTTCCCTCTACTTTCAATCTGATAACATATCCCATTCTGGGATGACATAGATCCACTGGCTGCAGTCTGGATCAGTTTGGACTCTTGTGCGGTGTTCACGTTTAAGAAACGGTGTCGTGAATCTAATCCTAACCTAAGTTTACTACTTAAATTCTACAATGTTAAGCATAAAACATCCAACCCACAGACTGGCAAACTGAGAAAATCGCTTTTGAATGTTTGCGGAATTGCAATCTATGAGTAAGTCGACCTACCAATGGTTGCGGATTTAATATACCCGTCTTGAAAATGAAATGGTTTTCTTTGTGTTCGTGTACAATTAAATCATATATATATATCATAAATATATATTTATTATATATATATATATATATATCATATATATAAATCATATATATATATATATATATATATATATATATATATATATAATTGGAGGTGATTCTTTGGTGTGAGACCATTCAGAATCGATAACTGACTTGAAATGGATTTAACTCTGTTTATTGACCAGATCTGAAGAGCCGTGTACTTTCTTCTCCGAAATAAATGCCAAACTAGTTATTTGTCTGCTTTGTACCATAAAAAACCGCATAATATATGATATTTTACGTAACTTCATCACGCTTCAAACGCGACTTTTAATATTTGATCAAATCTTGTTATTTAAAATTATGAATAATGGCCTGGACTCGCCAGAGCTCATTAACTTTATAAACATTCACATACCCTCAAGACCAACCCGACAAACCGATTTTTTTTCTTTTGTTCGCATGCAGAACCAATTTTATGATAAATTCTACAATTCCCCGTATATGTGCGCAATATAACGCACAATTTCACAATATCAACATTCTTCACAATACTCTTAATACCTTTTCAAAATATCGAACTGACGTAATACGTACGACCACAAATTGATGCACGAGTGTAAAATGCACCGGGAGCATCTCCTGTCCCGATCCTATCTTCCTCTCCCTCCTTCCTTCTCATTTTGTTTTTTTCTTTACCTTATTAGGTTCATAAATAAAAAAAACATCCATATTTAACCACTGTTAGCACAAGAAACGTTTGGAAGATCTTAGCTTTATTGTATTTTTTAGATATACGAGTATATTTCATCCAATACAAATTGACTATCGCATTCTTAATTCCACCAACCTCAAATAATATCGCAATATCTTTAAATGCTTATTCATTTCGTGCGAGGTCACTACAAACTACAATTATGATAAAAGAAGTGCAATACAATCGCATAGTAATATTTTTTCCCATTCCAACAACGCACCAGCTATAACTAGTTATAAATTCGGTCATTCACTTTTTATGGTAAATGTTATTTTTTTCGATCGTCAGAGTTATTTCGACGGCTCATTTAGGGTGTATAGATACTGTTTTGTAATTATATCTGATGATGTTTGTAACAAGGAACTCCAATCCATTTTTTTTAAATCAATAATGTCATTCCAACTTAAATACCAATGAGCAATGACGCTTTTTTTTAGGAATATATAGCGTCTATTATTTTTCTCTGAATATCTATAGCGTTTTTATTTTTATATCAATACCGCACAAGAGTCCCAACTGCTCCCAACCGTATGGAGCCAGTGAGAGTATTGCATCCCCAATTGGGGAATGTTGTGATGCTGAAGGTATTGGGAAGGGGAAGAGGAAGGTGGGGAAATACCTGGCTATTCAGATCTGGTCACCAAACATGGCTAAAAGCCATTTCAAGCAACTTTTCGATTCAGAATGGTGGTCTTTCGCCAAGGCGATACTGAGAGTATCTTTCACACGGGAACGAGCGCAAATATACTACATGTTATTTTTAAATGAATTAATTGTGAAACAAATTAATTATATAAATTTTACTTGCGCACGCCGGGATTTGAAACCGCGACCTTCAGATTCGTAGTCGAGAGTCAAATAAAATGTTCTAATTAATATACTGATTAATTATTATTAGAATTATACAATGTTGTATCTAATGTTGTTTTTTTCTTTTCTTTTCCAGGTAATTCAGAAATCCAATTATTCTCTAAAATGTGAGGCTTCAAATTGCGCGATATTTTGGGTAAGTATATTTAAAAAACACAGCTCCCATTCATAAACCTTAATACATACACGTGACCTGCATTATTTCAGTTATGATTTTTTTATTAAAAATCTTATTTAATTTTAGTTGTATGCATTGCATTAAGGGAACGGCTGCGCTGCCTGTTTCATACATAACTTAATTTTGGATTAGAGGCCAAAATACCCATCTAAAATGAATGCTATATTTTTTTTTAATTAAAGGTTTAGTAAATATCTAGTACGGATGAGAAGTATTTTATTTATTTTTGTTTTAAATTATGAAGAATACGCCATGAAAAAAAATCAATTTTCATAATTTTACAGGCAAATTAAAAAATTATTTACGGGTTTATTGTATTTAAAAAAATATATCGATATATTAAATTATTTACCTCAAAATTGTGTTCCAACTTTAATTGGTCGTTTTTAATTTAAATCCACCATAATGCTTTTTTTAATATTTAAAAAAAGAAAATTATGTTAAATTTTATTTTCAAAGTAGACGAGGTAATTTTTTTTTAAATCCCCATAACCCCCAAATAATTGTTAAAGGTGCCTCTAAAATCGCGAAAAATCAATTCCTTTAATGGCCTATATTTCATAATGTAAAACAAAAAAATACTTCTCATCTTTACTAGATATTTACTATACTTTTTGATGAAAATAAAAGATCATTAGGTTTAGGTGAGTATTTTGGCCTCGAATCCAAAATTAAGTTATGCATGAAACAGGCCGCGCAGCCGTTCCTCTTAAGTCTCTATTTCAGCAAAACGATATTCCGAAAATTATCCCAATAAGGAACTCGAATCCATAATTTTTTTTAATGAATGATGACGTTCTAACTTAGTTTTTTTTCCTAATGTCAGTTTCCATAGTTAAAATAATTTTCAAAGCCCGCCAAAACGCCGCAAATGACCTTGTTGTGTGGTTAAATGCCAAATGTCACATTAAGGAGGAGCTTTGCCTTACATCATTTTATATTCTATTTTTTTTTTTTTAAGAAATGTATACATTTCCAAGTTACGAATATCCTGACAATATTCGAAAATCTCCTACTACCAACACAGAAAGCGGAAGATATTGCTTGTGTCGTGATGAAGGACTTAGCCAGCAGAGGAATTGAACTCGCGACGCCTGTATGGGACTCAAAAGCGATGCCACTAACCGGTCAGTGGTAAACCATAACTAAACATAAGTAATAGAATTATGTACCCTTTTAGAACCTTAGTCTCAAAGAATAATAATAATAATGTACAACATTAACATTATCTTCATATCCGTATTTCTGTAATATATATATATATTAAATATTATGCAACAATAATTATGGAGCTTAAAGTTTAAATTTAGTTTTATATATGTTTAAATTTCGCCAAAACAATATAAATACACGTTTAGTAACAAAACAAAATTGACAAATAAAAATTTCCATACAAATCCAAAACTAAAATATGCGTGGACGAGACCCGTGAAGTCAGATGTTCCGATTGCAATGGTACCAACATAAAAATGTGTTTTGATGAGTCTATTTTTAAATAACAATTGTAATTATATATATAATAAAACTTGTATATTTTGAATCGGCGTTTGTTGATCTATTTTATTTATTTTTTATTACGCAGGAAAAGTTTTTCAATGGAGTTCCTTTTTATAGCCGATGATATTATTTGTAATTATTTCGGTTTTATTCATGGTCTATTTACTGTCTGAATTAATTTATTTAATTACGATAACGTGGAGAGGTTAATTGGGGACCCCTCCAATGGTCCGTTCACTCATTAAATCACACTTAATGGTCGTTAATTAATTTGTTTATTTATCTTCAAGTATTTGGATAACTACCGAGAGTAATAACGGGTAATTAACACGCTATGTATAGTACATACCTGTATTTGTTTAAAATAAATAAATTCTATCTTGATGAATGATTAATTAGTTGTCTCAAATTTGAAACAAATGAATTAAATTCTTTTTGCAAATATTGCTATCATTGTTTTTAATTTTTCACTCCGGTGGAAAATTGTTCCTCGGATTCATAATTAGAATTTATATGGCTCAGATTTTGTGTAAAATCCAGTTTTACAATCATTCAAATTAATCGAAGAAGCTTTTTTTATTACACAGGAGAAACGGCTGCGCAGCTTGTTTCATACAAAACTTAATCTTGGTTTTGACGCAAAAATTTATCAAAAGGTATTACAAATTAGTGGTGGGCGAAGCGGCTCGGTTTAGTGAGCCGGATCACTAAATCAGCTCTTTGTAGTGTGCCGATACGGTGATCCGGCTCCATTGAACGACGGTTCGTGTCCCCCCGCACCATGCCCTCACCCTCGCTCCTTGGCCCTCCTAAAGACGTTCTTAAGACGTTCTTATACGTTCTTTCGTCCACTTTTCATGTGGATTGTCTTTACAGAGAGCTTATTTAGTGATCCGGCTCACTAAACCGAGCCGCTTCGCCCACCACTATTGCAAATATCTAGTACAAAAATTTTTTTTTATTTTTTTTGAACTTACGAAATAAAAGGGCATTAAAGAAATCTAATTTTCCCGATTTCCGAGGCAACTTTAGGAATTATTTGGATTGTAATGGTGATTTAAAGAGGTTTTTCTCGGTCTACTATGAAAATATGAGACATAAATTTAAATAAGCATTGTGATGGGCTTAAATTTAGATTAAAAATGACCAATTTACTATGGAACACAAATTTGCAGTACATAATTTAAAATATCGACCCGAAAAAAAAAACAGTTTTTTTAAAGGTTTGTTTTTTTACATTTTATAATATGGAATCATACTTACATGGCAAATATGACAATTATTTGTTTATTGCCATAAACCCGCAAGTTACCTGTAAAATCATTGAAAATTGATTTCTCTAATGGCATGTATATCATAATTTAAAAGAAAAATAATTAAAATACTTCTAATCAGTGCTAGATATTAACTATACCTTCAATTTTTAAAAAAGATCATTCAATTTGGGTGGGTGTTTTGGCCTTAAATCCATAATTAAGTTTTGTATGAAACGGCGCGCTGCCGTTCCTCCTGAAACAGTATATAAAAATACGAGAAATTTTAATTTTATAAATATGTATGTAATAAGGAAACTCCATTAATGGAGGACTGAACGCGGTTGGCGCTAACAAAAAGTTGTCCAAAGAAGCGAAGCTAGCAGTCCACAATGGAGTGCTGATACCAACCCTGATGTATGGCAGTGAGGCATGGAATTGGCAGAAGAAGGATGAAAGTAAACTGAATGCCGTAGAAATGAGATATCTGAGACGAATATGTGGTAAAACCACGTATGATCGTGAGAAAAATATTGAAATTCGTAAAGAATGCAAGGCTGATGTAAGCGTAATGAGTAAGATTAAGAAAGGGACGCTTAGATGGTTTGGGCATGTGGAGCGAATGAACGAAGAAAGGAGTGTAAGAAGAATGTATGACGTGAATGTGAATGGAAGAAGAAGCCGGGGACGTCCGAGGAAGACATGGCACGATCAAGTCCTCTCTGCCTACCCCTGCGGGGAAACGGCGTGATGGTTAGTTAGTTAGTATGTAATTCAAAAAATCCTACAAACTCGAAGGAACTTATACTAATAAATGCGTGATGTTTTAGGACGAGGATTTGTCTGTGTACTAGTGACGAATTTCAGAACGATATTATGAAATACCGTCAAATTGTACCAATATCTTAAATTAATTGCTTCTTTATATAGACGACTTCGACTTGGAATACCGACCGGTCACTGGCTGAGTTGGCATCACGTCTGGGTCTTACCCACGCGTCGTGACTTCAATTCCTCGGCTGTCTAAGTCCTTCATCACGACACAAGCAACAACTTCCGCTTACTGTGATGGCAGTGGGAGATTTTAAAATATTGTCAGGTTGTTCGTAACCCAGGAATGTTTGTCTTTCTTTACAGTAAAATAACAAATAAAAATACGACTCTTTTAGAATTGAATTGCTCCAATATTCCAATGTAATAAAAATCTATTGTTTTGAAATCAAAACACTCGAATTTAAACTGATTATTTTAAAATTTATCTTTATTTATAATAAATTGATTATTTCGAAAATGACATATCGTCACCACAATTAGTAATTTACATAAGTTTATTTTTACACATATTGAAATTTGAATGACTCCTTTTGGCATTTAAAAAAATACCCATTACTACGAATCCTTGTATCTGTATTATAATTGAGACACGAGTAGATGAAGGGGTTATGTTACATTTTTCTATAAAACCCGTTTTTTTTTGCATGGATGGAGGTTTTGATGAACCAATCTATCATATAATTTCACTCAAACAGTGATAAAGTCAATAATTCTCAGTATTTCGCAATCCCAGAAGGGGTTATGTTACACTATTTTGCGATCGTAAATGGAAGAAGGTTTTATGGGATGTTAATGCCTTCATTAATTGGTAGTAATCACAGCAGTGGTAGAATCTAGTTGGATGGTTGAAGGTGTTATGTATCGTACATGGCTCCTACATTCACCGCAATACTGTCAGTTTGTTGTTGGTAGCGGTCAACTTGTTGTTAAGAAAATCATGTGATTTAAGTGTTAAAAGTATAAAAAAATATCCTCCGAAAAAAAGGTGGATTTGATTTTTATGGAAGAAAACTCTAAGAATCTTGTGCCCGTAAACTAAATTTGGGAGTTATCCAAATTCAAATACATGCCCGTGGCAAGAGTGAGAAAGGATAGCACAAAACATAAACCTTGGTCATATTGATACAAATCGTCGTCCGCGATACAAACAGGCCTATCTCGTATTTAGCATCTTTCCAGGAAATCCAATATACTGTTTTTGTTTGCCGAGAACCATCCTGATATGTTCAAATTATTGAGAGATTCAGTGAGAAGACGTATGAAACTCTCTCAGACGAAAAAAACCTCCTGGAGGAGCTTAAATTCAATAAACCAGAATATCGTTATTACTAGGCAGTCCTGGAAAAATAATTATCCATTTTTCCTATAACACATCCGTGTCAATAAAAAATGTTATTTCGGAAACGTGTTTTTATAATTTTCTCCGAAAAAACATTTTTCCTGGTTTTCTCTGTTTAAAGTTGATTAATAAAACGATGATAAAATGTCACATTGAAAATCTCCATATTTTCTGGGCAATCTAAAAATGAAGACGCGGGTGGATAAAAGCGTTATGTTACAAAATGAAAGTTTTTAATAAATCAAGGCCAAAGTTTTTGAAAGAATTTTTTATGTAATTTTTTCAGTTTAGTATTATTTAAGTTCAGGTATGTCAAAGTGATTATTAACGGCCTTTTTTAGCAATTTTTCGAATGATCAATCTCAGTCACCGATCAGCGCGATCATGTGTTTTGTTATGTATTCGTTCTGTTTAGCTGTTTCCAAGCATTTTGTATCCTAAATTACATATGGAGTTGCCTGCCCACTATAAAATAGTGTCCGCCCACATTCATACACTATAAAATAGTAGCCGCCCACTTTTTACCCAATAAAGTGACATAGATGAGTTAATATTGTATTTATTTTAAAAACTAATACATAAACCAACATTTTATACTTCACAAACACGTGTGTTAAAAATATGTTGAAAAATAAGTGTTAGCTTGACTTGATAATGCCGCAAAGCACATTGTTCGTTTCGTACATTTGACGTTTCTCGATGAGTGAAGAAACAAGACAAAACGTAGCTTATAATTAGTAAAATAAGTTGGGTTCTCTTCAGTTTTATTTAAAACATACAAAAACACGTTTTAACATTCGAAAACGGAAATAAATCTTTGTCTTTCAATATTTGACTCGCCTAAAATAGAACGTAAACAAATAATGACATTTGACATTTCGGTGACTTTGTTCACCCCGTTGACACTTTTTATAACTCGTCTTCTACTGAGGGGAACTTAATCAACAAAAATCGATATCCTAAATTGATCGTAAATTTGATCGAGAATCTTATTGGGAAGAGCCAGTTTGTGTATTTAAACAGTGTTTAGGCAAAATTTTGGCTCAACAGTTGGTCAGTAAAACACGTGAAATTGGTTGTTTTTTTCAAAAAAAAAAGTTTGTATATAACACCTTCATCCACTAGATACAATAACGATATTAAAACAAATTCGCTTGATAAAAGGGTACTTGTCAAGATGTATCATATGTGCATGAAATTAATGTTGTTAATTTAACATTGTGTCAGACGTCTTCCCGCCTGTTTAATTGATTAATAATATTGTGTTTAGTTTGTTAAATTAATTAAATTGTATTATGTCTTGTTTATAAGAATTAATTAATTGTATCGGCACTTATACGGGCCGGTACCAGCAGGAAATAAATATTTCAATTGTGTAACTAGTCCGGGCCCTACTTGCCAAACATTTTGTGCAACATGTAAAATGAATGTAGAATGACAAATGACCAAATAAATCGAGAGAGTGAGGCAACGTGGTGCGAGGGAGACAGGTGTTGTCGGATAAACTTTTACGGCGCTATGTTTTGTGCAGATTAACAAGAGTCGTGAAAGTCAGTGTCGTTCCTCCTCACAGAGGGAACGATAGGTTGTGTTTCCCTCCCCTCCAGCTCTCTCCGCAGATCGGGATCAGCTACACTACAGTTCGCCTGTGTGCCACACGTCTGACACAAGCATGCTTCGTCAACGAATCCCCTTTTTTACAAACTTACTTGTTTTAATATTGTTATTGCATCTAGGGGATGAAGGTGTTAAATACACATTTTTATTGGAAAAATAACCAATTTCACGTATTTTACCTTACCTTGAAACTAAGTATCGCCGAAAATAATATTTTCAACCAAAGATTCGCATAACCGGGAGAGTAAAATCCCCAAGTTTCACACTGAGCCATTTACGACGCATAATTCCAGTTGCTTAACGAACGTTAACTGAGATACCTACAACTCTCGCGTTCCTTTAATGTCCTCATAAACTAGCGATACAGGTGCCAGAAAGTGCTGAAATAGAAAGAAACCGTTAAAACATAATATTTTAAAGCATCATTGAATGCCATTATCAGTGGCGTGTGATCCACATAGGCTTAAAAGCTTTGCCTACCCAAAAAACGTACCGTATAATAAATTAAAAAATATAATTTACAAGAAAAAAACGAAAAATATCTGTTGAAAAGATATCATTTTTTTTCCGTAAATTTTGTGAACGTAATAGTGTAGTCACCAATAGATTGGTTTTTTTTTATTGCAGTCGGCCTTTGGCCAAATATTTTACTTTATCTAGTATTATTTTGCGGGATACATAACGCAAAGCCATGTATCGCAATGTAAACAACAATAACTCTCAATCGGTTGGCTCTTGCGTCATGAAATTTGCACATTTTTTCTTTGTGTATTTCTTATGGTAGATAAGTACAGTTATTTTTTAGCTTTCAATGTTGTTTCCTACTTGAGCTATGGAGCTTTTAAATAAATTTGTCAAAATGTCTCAAAAACAACACAAGAGGAAGAGGTACTTTTCAATTTTTCAACAATAAAAAGTTTTTTTTTTAACTCCTACGAAGCCGGAAAGTAAAACTACTGGTTTTATTATATCAAGGTTTTGGAAAAAAATCAATAGTAGTCTTGTTTAAAGGCAATACATCTCTTCTCTATATATAAAACTGAATGTTTGTCTGTCTGTCCTAGATTTTCTCGAAAATTACTCTACCGGTTTCGCTTAAAGTAGCACATTTTTGTTTTTATTAGTGGCTGTAAGGTTTAGAGAGTAGTTTCAATGAAATCAAATACGTTAAACTGTTGCTATAACGTTTAAAAATTTGCATGAAAAACATTGAACCCGCCATGTTGTATCGAGGTTAGCCCATAGATACAACCATCTGGTTATCTATCCACTGATTACATATTCAAAAGAAGAAGGTTTATTTGGGTAGAATATTTTCAAAATGTAAAACACAAGTAGGTACCTGCTTAAGAACTTTATTATTAAGATATTCATGTTTTGAAAAAATAAATGTTTGGAATGAAATGATATTTTCAAATGAAAGTTTCTTTGTTTAGACCTAGTAATGGTCGTCACAGTGCATTACTTTCGCTGTCAAATCAATTATGGCACAAACAAGAATTCACAACTTCATAACTTTATTCCAAAGAATCCCGAGCAAGGCCGGGCACACATCAGTAAGTTATATAGCTAGTAAGTTATAAATTCCAATCCAATAAGTTGTTACGCCACGCTCGCTCGTTGCGTTAATTTTTTTTAAATCTATAATTCCTTTCTTGTTATCGAGGCGGAATTTTTTTTACAATAATAATTGTCCAGGAAACACGTTGTACCTAAAATGTGTTATCAACATTAATCGGATCGCCGGGTTTTTTTTTGCGTAAAATGGCTTGTAAGCAATTTAAAGTATTTAATAATACGTACTTCATTGGATCACAAACGATGCGAATCTTATACGTACAGATATTTTTTTATGTTTTAGAAAAGATATTCTTTTCAAATTTCTACTACTTTTGTGAAAAAATAATCCCTCCTCTTTGTACGGCGTCCGTGGTTGAGTTGTCACGATGCTCGGCTACGAATCCGGATATCTCGGGTTCAAATTCTGGGGTGCGCGACTAAGTTTTATTTATATTATTTGTGTTATTTCACCATTTATTTATTTAAAATTATTAGAAACACAAACCAAATATGCGATACGATTGTACCACCGGGGGGGGGGGGGCACTGAATTGTTAGGACTTGGAACACGCGCTCTGTGGATAGGACGGAGATTTGAATTTATTCGACTGTTATACATGGCAACCTTATAAGCCAATATTGGAAATAAGGATGGATAGGAATATAGGATTTGATTGAGCGTCGGTGATCGTTTTTATTTTCCCGGTTCTTTTTGCTTCCAGCCTCTTCTTACATTCAGCTACTCGCTTCTTGTTCCCCGCTTCCCGTTTCCCGCTTATGTGTTTTGTTTTTGGTCGTTGCTTCCCGCTGCTTCTTGTTTCCACCTTCCCATTGTGTTATGCTTCTTGATTACCGCTTTCAGCTACACGTTTCCAGTTTCCCTTTGCTTCTTCCGTCCCGTTTACCACTTCTTCTTGGAATCCTGCTTCCTGGCATATTTATATAATATATCATATATATATATACAATCGGCGTGTAAATATGTCTAATTAATGTGTTTACAACATGTGTGATAATTTAATTACAAATATCAATGTTTATTTACCTATCTCACTGAAACTCGATGCGTGCAAAAACACGATAGTGTAATAACGATATTGTTTGTTTGCACGATGGCCTAAGTATGAAGATGTTTAAATGTTGAAGGCAAAATAATGTCAAAAAAGGTTTAAAGAGTTTGCTTTGCTTTAAATTTAATTTTGTATTTTAATTTTATTTATCTTCATAAAAAAATCATAAACATACATAAAAAAATTATCACGTATGGCTTTTTGTATTGAGATTTTAAGTGCATTTTTGGAATTTGATAAAATCCGTGTTATGATGTTTACTTATTTCGTTGTTCAATATTGACGTTTTTGGTAATAAATATATATATGTAGTTAATTATATATTAGTATAATTATATATATATAATATATATTAGTATAATTAGAGTGGTAGATACTGTCAATATCGCCCTGGTGATAGACCACCATTCAAAATCGAAACGTTGTGTGAAATGTCTTTAGCTGTGTTTGGTGACCAGATCTGAATATCCAGGTACTTCTCTCACCTTCCTTCTTCCCCATCTCCTTTCCCTTTCAATACCTTCAGCCTTGAGTCTCACAACATCCCCCAATTGTGGATGCCATAGTCTCACCGGCTCCAGACGGTTGGGAGCAGTTGGGACTCTTGTGTGGTATCACATTAAAAAATCAGACAAAACGGAGCCTTAGATTTTGTATCTTTTGTTCAATGGATTATCAACCTTAACCCAAAAGAAACAAACAACTCTAATTCAGCTCATAAGAGGCATTGTTTTGCATCGATTGTTGTGTGCGCCAATAAGTTATATCAGGATATTTTTGACGGGTCTATTATTCTCATAAAGGTCGGGTCAAGAACGTCCGTAGTTGGCGAATTCCGATTGACCTTTCTCAGCCTTTTGTTGCTATCGGTTAAAGATCAGAGGCACCTACCTAAACCTACCTACATTTTGTATTTCGCGCATATAACCCCGCCTTGAACGACGCTGTATTATTAATACTTTGTTTTTAAATTATGTTATTATACTGGCACTGTTTTATTTATCAACAGTCACGCTGGAAATTCTCACAGTTTACTAATATATTCGTATTATGACGCAAACAAATGCGTAGCGTGTTTATTAAATTTTAAAAAATGTGTGTTTTTTTTAAATAAATTAATCACTTGTATTGTTTACGATTGACTTCCAATATTGTGGATGTTTAAATATTCCATGACTGAAGGAAATGAAATAGCCTACATTAAGGACCAGCATCAGAGAGCAAATTTCATATTGAGATACCCTAACACGCAAGGGGAAGAAACCGAAATGAGGGGGCGGAGGGCGAGCTACACGTTCCGCCAAATTTAGTAAAACAGCTACCTAGTTAAAAGGTTCGGCTTGTTATTTAGTTTGAGTGTTTTTATAAATGTTTTATAATTTGCTTACCGGAGTCCAAATGACACGAAATAAACGTGGAAGGCTTTGCACCAGAGCTGGTGCCAAAATAGGTGTCACGTGATCTTTGCCTCCAACCATCGAAATCGTATAAGAGCTAGTCCATCAATTCTATCGTCAGCACTCAAAAATGGCCCTAAACATCGCTTCCCGGGTTGCTAACTCCAGCAATACAACAGATGATTTGATCTGTGATTTCTATACTGGTGTTTAGTAAAATGCACAAGGTTTAAAAAAACAAAAGTTCTCAATCTGTAATCTTTGATTTCTATGAAATATTTCCCAAAATGTCTGAAAACATGTGTAGTTTGAAAGCCATTATATCTAATATTCCACTACGTATTTCATATAGAATTTAAAAGATTACAGTTTGAGGATTATTGTTATTTGAAACTTTATACATTTTCCTAATTACGCGTATGGAATTTACAGATTAGTCATTCGTAGTATGCCTTTGGGTTAGCAACTTGCAAAGTGTGTATTTTTGGATGCTAACCGTTAAAACGAGGTGAAAAATCGTCCGCATAGGTAACATAATTATTTAGCTGAAAAAAAAATCGAATCACTGTTACCTTGGAAGTCAACTCTGTATTTTATTTATTTATTTAACTTAAAATAAAACACTTGTACATTTGTTATATGTATTCTAATATGAACATAATCTCTACATACAATTAAGAACTTCATATCAAACTTTAAAAATTCCAACATTAAAAATTGCACTTTACGTATTTCGTCACTTGTTTTTTCAATTTCAAATATTTTCCTCTTCTTTTATATTGTTGGGTATTTCTTGGAAGATCTTCACGGCTCTATAGAGTAATGAGTTTTGCGATTTTGTTTTCTTTCGAGGATAAGGCTTATTTTAATTCTTCTTGTAGAGTGGTATTGGCGCACACTCTTTGCTTAATTCACATTCATACATCGTATCATACGTTCTCTTCTGTTATGCCAACTCATGACATTACCACCCGACTTAAGTATTTTATTCACTTGATCGTACCATGTCTTCCTCAGGCGTCCTTGACCTTATATTTCCATTCACGCATATTATATATATATATTCTCCCGACACTCCTTTCTCTGTCTATCTGCCAAACATGTCCTAACCATCTATGCGTCCCTTTCTTAATTTTGTTCATTGCGCTTACATCAGCATGGTATTCCTTTGTAGCGCACAAGACACCCAACTGCTCCCTATCAACCGGAGCCAATCAAACATATTATCCCCAATTGGGGTATACCATATTGTAAAGCTAAAGGGTATTGGGAGGGGAAGGACATGGGGACGAGAAAAGTGGTGAACTACCTTGCTGTTCAGATCTGGTCACCAAACACGGCTAAAGTAATTTCAAGCAACGTTTCGATTCTGAATGGTGGTCTTCCACCAGGGCGATACTGAGAGTATCTACCACTCTGGAATGTGCCGCGAGTATAAATACTATATATTATTTTACATTAATTAAATGTGAAATAAGACAATTTATTTAAATAAAATTTAATTGCGCACGCCAGGATTCGAACCCTAGATTTTTGCGCGCCGATTAAGCGCTGCTAATTTGCCTGTACCTGCCCCGTGTGGTTTATATTAAATTTTTCACTATTCGGCGTAATATTTACACCGCTTTTCAAAGTAAAACGGCTACTACAGTAAATATGTAGGCACAGCATCTTCCGTGTCCAATGTTATCGCGTTATTTACGAATATTATTAATGCCTCCAAGTTAAGAGCGACTCGTAAAGTCCCGGATTTATCCATAAACTTTAATTTTATGGACTCTTTTAATGGGCGCCGTGAGCTCTTCATCTTGAGGGATAAAAATAAGCATTATTCTTATATCAAGACAATCTCCGTAATAATAATAACAAAAAATACTTGGCAATTTTTTTACAGCCCATATTCCTGAAATTTCACCTCAGGGGCGCTTTTTAAACCTTGGAAATAACTTACTTGGGTTAAATTACATTAAGAATTTTTTTTTAATGTCATCATTAAGGTCTGCAAGTATTTTGTTTCAGCGTTCAAAGCCATTTTCAAACTGTGATTAGGCCACATTGTGACGAATTTTTTTTTTTTTTTGTATTTATTGTATATAATTAACAACATTGCTATACAATAATAATCGTAAATATGTACAAAAAAAAAAGGTTTATGTTATTTTATTTACCCCCACCCAATTTTAATATGGATGGTGTTTAAAATAAATTATTACCGGTGAAACCGATTTACCTTGAAAATAATTGTAATAATAAAAATGTCTATATTCTGTGGTGTAATTACAGTTGAAAGCTGTTTCCCCACAAAAAAGTGTTTTCTTAATAGTTTTATGTTGGCGTGAATGCTTTTTAAGAATTGAATTTAATGTGTTTGGTAACTCAATGAATTATTTTATGGAATTATATTTTTTAGGTTTTTCCATTATATTTCCTTAATATAACACAAGGTTTATTTTTTTCTTGTAATTCCCTTTTTTAAATTTTTTTTTTTATTAAAATTCTTCTAAAATGATTTATATTTAATCTCTGGGGTGAATAATGAAAACATTCCAACAGCTGAGACCGTAGCATGATCAAATCGTTAACTAAACAATGTCAGATTAAACGACGATTTTATACTGGTTTCCCGACCACGGTTGCTCTCGTTAGGCGTGTCGATAGCCAAACCGATATTAACAATGAAATAAATGAGAAATCGCCCTACGATAGCAACACTGGCGGGTATTGTCTATTGATCGGTATTCCTAAACGTCAAACGTACATACGAAAAAATTGACAATGTCGAATGAAAGGCCAGTTTTATAAAAGATCTATCAAATTTCTGTTAATTAATTAATCGTTTGGTTAATGGACGGTTATCGGTCCGTTTTTTGTCTTGAATAATTGTCGTTCTCTCTTCTTCACTTTCACTGGTCGATATAGAATCCATTTCACAAATTCATTTTATATATTAGCTTTTTAATTAAAATAGTGCATGGTTTCCAATAACCGATCGTCGGGCAACAATTGACAGCTGTCAAATGACCGGTAATCTGACGAACGTTTATAAAACGGCGAAATCGAGCGGTAGACCAAATTTGAGTTAAACATGTTATCAAGCTTTACGAACGGATGGTTAGAAAACCAGCCATAAGATATCATAATACTATGAAATACACTCTCCTTAATAATCCATTAGCAGTCCGCATGTACTTTTTGACATTAAAAGGGGAGTTAATTGGTCAATGAGGTCTTTAGCCATAACTCGTGATATTCTGAAGAACTGTCTGAATTCCGTTTCTCCGAGCACGAACGGATTCAATTGATCCAGTGTACGACATCTTTCAATTCTGCAAGCTTCGTTAGTCTGCCTCAGTTCATCAAGCCAATAATTTTGCATAACGAACGACATTATTAACCCCTTCCAACGTTGAGGTGATTTAATTCCACTTTGGCCCTAAGCAAAATGAATTGAATAAATCGTATAATGGTCGGTACACTAATACGAATACGTTACATTATTATGAATGCTGCGAAACATTGAATCAATATTTTTGCCAAAACGCACAATCGTTTCCGGAGTGATAAACTAGTAATGTTTTCAAATTATTTATTTTAGCAAATGAGTCCTTACTTATAGAATGCTGTAAATATTGAACATTCACCCATTTTTAGTGTTACCAGTATAAATCACCTTTTGGTAAGGCAACATTACTATATTTAATATGCATTAAAAAAATTGCTTCTTTGAAATTCTTCATTATTTGGTAGAAATTAATTGCGTGGTCTGCATTGAAGTTAACCGTATGTTTTATCTATGTGTTTGCGTACCTTTTTTATGTAATTACCGTGTCAGAGTCCCAACTGCCCGAAGCCTACATCGATCTATGGCATCCCCGATGCGAGTTGTATTGCCAGTATATTCCTATGTCAGCTCTTGGTTATGTATACCGGCTGATTAACCCTTTTTTGTCTGTGTTGTCAACTGAGTTGGCATGTCTAATTTTTTCAATATATCTGTAAATATACTTATATGTACGAGTATATTGTATAATATTAATTACATATAATGGTAACTTGTACCCGCTAAGCAACTGCAAGTAGCTTGTCAGCAGGAGTTTAGTTCAACAATATTATATTATATAATACAACAGTAAATAACAATCATCATACAAATGTAGCGTTAAATTATAATAGAGGAGCATGCATTTTGTGGTCAATGTACTCGTATACAAGTTAGAAAAAATGTTTGTTATAGAGATACTAGTGTCCGATTGCGAAATATCAGCAAGTATTAAACACATTGAGAAATAAAAAAAAAACAGCAATACAGTTTTGTTACAGTGAGGATAGACGTAATATAATAGTAACACTAAAAATTTAAAGATGTCCGCAGATATCATGGAGCTATACAATCAAGGAGACCATCATATTTTTTCATTGTTAAACTAAACATCGATTTCATATTTTAGATGTTCCTCCGCAATACATTTATGTATTAGATAAAATTATTATAATATAATATAAGTATTTATCGAGCGCAGCAAAAAATATTAAAAAAAAAGTCTTGCAAAAAATATTCTATGGAGAAATCTGGAATAAATTAGTAAATATACGCGTATGTGTGCATTGCTAACTTGCTGTGTGGTACGGTAGTGAGCGAGAGGGGTGCGTGGTTTCATTCGACATGCCACGAGCCGCGGTCGTCAGTAGTAGCCGGCGGTCTGCCGGCAGTAACGGGCGTGTCATGCACTTTTTGCGTTTTCGAGGTTTTTTTCCTCGTGTTCAGCACAATATATATATTTTTTTACTTTATCTATGTACTAGATATTAATAAATGATTTACATAATAATAAATCTCAACTATTCATTTTTATCCTACTTCATTCCCACATATTAGAAATAAATTGATAAATTTGATTAACTTCAAATTGGAAATTACAGGGGGGTATAACAATTGTAAATATATTCTATGTCATCTAAGTTTATTAAAATTCTCGGAACGTAGAATAAATACTGACTTAACTTGTTTGTACAAAATTATACATTCAGTTATTGACAGCCCTGAACTATTATATTTATTTCTTTCCATGATGCCACGTAAATCAACATCGAGGCACTATTTACCTTATTGTAGTGACAATTCTAACACTGGATCACAATTCCATATCCCCGTTCGCCGTGTATAGAATTTAGGTCATAGGTTCTCAGCGTGGGCGATAACGCCCCCTTGTGGGCGTTTGAGACCCAGAGAAAATTAGGAGGCGTTGAGATGGCACGGTTAGGGCGTGGGCGGGTATAAATAACAGCCTAAAAAAGACAAAAAAAAAACTTTAATATTGGTTAATTTTTGTTATTGTACGTATTGTAATCATTTTTATCACGTGTGCGAAAATTCACATATTTCTGTAATAATAATAATAATAATCGGATGATTTTTATAGCGCCGTTTTTGTGAAAAATCACCTCAAGGGCGCTGTACAAATCTTACTTCCTATTCTTACATTATTCCTATATTAAATCTATGACTTTTTTTTGGACACTCTATCATTGCACATTATTTATAGACCATATAAGGAGATGCAGTTAGATTATCAAAATTAAATACGGCTTGGTCTAAGCTTTCATACATGTTTAATTGAAAAAAAAAAGCTAACTGTATTTATTCCTTACGATATATCGCAAGAAGCTAATACAAATGATAGGAGTTATGTGAATTTATGCGGCGGGTGAGGACGGGGGCCGGGGGTACTGATCCTTTCTTCCAAACTATAATAATAATAAATAATTAGTTCGGGAAGTGGATGAAAATAGAGCTGAAAGATTTCATTACATTCAGATCTACATTAAATTGTACGATGTGAAATATTTTATTTTTTGATTTGAATTTAAACAAATTAAAACTTCCAATTTCACCTGAAATGTTTCATATATAAATACAGGTGAGGTTAATAAAAGCCTGTTAATAAAAAATAGCCAGAAAATAAGCTATTATTTTGTTTTCATTAAAACATTCATCTTTAAACTCAGAAATAGGATAAGTTAAGATATGACTCCTATCCTATTTCTGAGTTTAAAGATGAATGTTAAATGTAATCGTGACAGTAGCTGTTTTAGATTCGCGACATATGATAAGTAAAAAAAATGGGGGGGGGGGGCAAAATAAAGTTGGAAACCTATGATTTAGGTAATAATTACAAAGCTGTTATCGACACATTTAACATATCAATAACAAATCTAAGGCTGCTCTCTGACGGTCCGGTGAGTAGCGAACTTTTCACTCGCTACTGGAGACACTACGCAGAAAAGTCCCACAATGGACTGCGTTGCAAACCGTTACCTTACTTTAGCAAACTTGACTTTTCTGTGCAGTGTCTGCAGTAACGAGTGAAATGTTCGTTCCTCACCGGACCGTCAGAGAGCAGCCCAAGTCAAATTTATTTCGGCAAGTAGAACAAGAAGTTTCACTGTCTCCTTTGCTTCTGATTAATAATACTTTTGCCACGCCATTGTGTATATGCGTATTATTATATCATTAACAAAACTTTTCTTTTTTATATTTTTATTTTTATTTATATTCACATTGCTTCATTACTATATAACATATGCGAAGTCCCATTTGGGCGTAAATCTCTATATATTTAAAAATGAATGTTTGTCTGTCTGTCTTCGATATTCTCGGAAATTACTCTACCGGTTTCGCTGAAAACAGCACAGTTCTTATTTGTGCCGGGAAGGTTTAGAGAGTCGTTTGAATTAAATCCACTATATAAAACTGTTGCCATAACGTTTTAAAATTAGTATGAAAAACATTGAACCCGCCATTTTGTATTGAGGTTAGCCCATAGATATACCACTCTGGTTAACCATAGGTTACATATTCAAAAGAAGAAGGTTTGTTTGGGTAGAATATTTTCAAAGTGGAAAAAATATTTTGGAAAAATAAATGTTTGGAATGAAATTAAATTTTCAAATTAATTTTTCATGTTTCTTTGTTTATATATAGTAATAGTCGCCACAAGGCATTACTTTCGCTGTCAAATCAATTATTACGCCCAAACGTCGAGCAAGAATTCACAACTTTATAAATTTATTAAAAATAAAAAAATAACCCTAGCGAGGCCGGTACACGTCAGCTAGTAAATTAATAAATAATATGTAATCATTTTTTTCCACCCCGCGGACCTTAGAATTTTACGATTTATCATGGTAATAATTTTCATTAATTTATCACTTCCACGTATACGATTAATTATTTAAAAGAAAAATCGCTTTCAAATAATGATTAATCTTATATATCACTCTTTACTCTCAATTATTAGAAGTCTCAAGGTCCCCTCATGGTACAAATTGCAAACATTGTAAAGTAATTACCCAAATGAAACCATTCGGTTAACGATGCGAACGGAAATTTAACTTCCTCTTTGCGGTCGGACAATCTTTAAACTATTATTAATACAAAGTCATATCATCATCACCAGATAATGTTCTGCATTCTGATAACAGAAAATAAATTTGCAAGTTACCTAATGTCGTAGATTATCTCAGTATCACATCACCCTGGTGAAAGACAGCCATTCAGAAATGAAACTTTGCTTGAATTGACTTCAGACGTGTTTGGTGACCTGATCTGAATAGCCATATACCTAATTATAAACCAACCCCCTCCCCATTTCCATCTCCTACCCTTTCCCACTCCCTTCAGTCTCACAACATATCCCGATGAAGAAATTCAGTCCAATTTAAATACCACTATATTTCCAAATCTATGGCCGGTCGGTTTTGATCAGTTTTGAGGTTAGAATGTCAAATATAAAAAACAGGGATGAACTTTACCGTACATAATTTTATATTATATTCATAGTAAACCATAACTAAACATAAGTAATCAAATTATGTACCTTTTTAGAAACTCTAACTCAAAGAATAAGTGTTGAGTATTAATATTATCATAATATCCGTATTGATAATTGAATTAGAATATATAAAATTAATAATTATTTAAAATATAAAATAAAAAGCGAAACAAAATGCAAAAAAAAAACAAAATGCGCACCTCACGTCAGATGCAATGGCACCAACATAACAAGGTGTTTTGATGAGATGATTTTTTATTTACTTTTATATAACGATTTATAAATTCTACGTATAATTATATACAATAAAAGTTATATATTCAGAATCGGCGATAGCTTATCTATATGAATACATATTTTTAAAGCCATTATATTTTTCACTGGAGTCCCTTATTGGGGATTCCCCGTGGTCCCACTGCCTCTCGACAGTAAGTTGAAAACTTTCAGGACTAGTGCGTTATTTAAATTCCCTCAAGAATTGCTGTCTGGCTCTTCGCGATGCCTCGCTCGCGCCTCTCCACGTGTCGGTTTTTTGAGTCCGAATCATAGGACGTCGATCCAACTAATGGGGTGTAATTTTGTGGAAGGGATAGGTGAAGATGGGGCGTGTTTTGACTAAATTACAAAACCGAGTATAGTAGGTTATGTCTTTGTAAAGGCTAATTCTATTAAAGATTATACCTTTAATAAACCAAAGGTTTCAAATTTTAATGGAAACAAATAATTCTTTTTTTATTAATTGATAAACTAAAGTTTTTTAAGACAAGATTTTTCTGCATAGCTCAAAGGGTAACAATTATTTTTATAAACAATAACTATTAGCCTGAAACACTCATCCAAATTGAAAAAAAACCTTCCGAGAAAAGATAAATGTCGCCGACAGGACTCGAACCTGCACCCTTCTGATTGCCGGTCAGATGCTCTACCGTTGAGCTACGTCGGTAGAGCATCTGACCGACAATCAGAAGGGTGCAGGTTTGAGTCCTGTCGGCGACATTTATCTTTTCTCGGAAGGTTTTTTCAATTTGGATGACTGTTTCAGGCTAATAATTATTGTTTATAAAAATAAATAATTCTTTACCTACATTATTATGTTATTATTTACCCTGTCACCAAAGGAATAAAGCGACAAAATATGGGAGTTGTCACACCCTGCCCCACCCGAGGGTGAGTTTTGATAAAGGTTGGGCAGGTTGTGTCGATCATTAATTATAATATAGTAAAGTAGCAAAATTGAAATAAAATACAAGAATAAAAAACGATAAGTGGTTACATGTCATAAACATCGTTAAAATTGAAATTGTTATATGAAACCGTGCACTATTTTAATTAAAAAGACAATACAATAATTTGCATTTGTGAAATGGATTCCTTATCGAACGGTGAAAGTGATGACAAGCAGATGGCAATTATTCAAGATAAAAAAACGGACGGATGGCAGTCCGTTAACGAAACGGTTCGTTACGTAACAGAAATTTGGTAGCTCGTGTATAAAACTAGCCCTAAGGGGTGCACACGGAACAAAGCGATAAACGCAGCGCTGGGTCAAATAGCGGGAGTTTTAAGTGCGATGTCACAACCTGCTCCCGTCGCAACATGCCTCACCCCCCTGCTGGTAATGGGAGAACGTAGCCACTAAACAAACAGTCGTATTTATAATCAAAGTAACAACTGCGCGATACCAGATTGACGACGTAATACTCGAACCATCGATATATATATATTATCAACTACCATCGACGACTCGGAACTCTTTCGTCTTGAGAAAGTCCCGCTGAAGAGAAGTAAACGTCTCGCCGAAAGTGTAGAGCAGGCACAAATTATGCATTACCAGATTTAAGTGACAAGAGGTAAACCTCCCCTCGAGAGCGTAGAGCTGGCATAAATAAAATATTCGAGAAATACCAACTGTCAAAACATGCTTTTGATGGTTACGGTAACGCGCGTTGAAATATAGAATCTTAGGCCCCAGCTTTCAAATCAAATCAAGTAAGGTTTAGGTGTTTTAACCTCCGTCACATTTGGCTGTCGATTAGTGCCATTTTGATTTTTTTACATTTAAGGTAAACGAAGCATACGCCCTCACAGAGGGCGCTAATTAAATTAAAAATAAGCACTTAGTACGTAATATTGAGATGAATTGTTTGTTGGTGGGGTGTACACACTACACACGCAATATGAAATTGAATAAATTGTTTTTTTTCCACAGTTTTACATAACATAAATAATGTACAATTTTTTTTACATGCATTCATTGCTGAGATTAAAATAATAATACATAGGAACCCACATAGGCGCTGCCTGTGTGTGGGTAATATGAGTAATTTATCCATGTCATCCCTTATGTTGTAATCAATATTGAAACCTATGTATGCTCGATGTTACCATGATTATTTACTTATTACTACTTACTTAGTACTATTTACTTATAATTTTTTTTTTACCAAATATTATTTACTATTTACATAATTTTATTTACATATTATTATTTACCTATTTTTATTGTTATTATTATGTACTTATTACTATTTACATTATTTTTTTTACTTATTATTATTTACCTTTTTTATTATTATGTACTTATTACTATTTACTTATTAATATTTACTTAATACTGTACGTGTATTATTATATGCTTATTACTATTTACTGATAATTATTTACTTATTATTATTATTTATTATTTAATTTTTATTATTTATTTACTATTATTTTCTTATTACTATTTACTGATTTTTATTAAATTGTAACGCCGCTCATCTCAACACAGGATTGTCCTAGTGATAGATGAGCGGCTAATGTTTCTGTTTTTATATTTAAATTTAAGAATAAATAAATCAAATTTACGTTAATAAGAATACTCGAATATTAATTATTTAAAGTATTGTGACAGCAAGAAAGTAGAATTACTTATGGAAATTTTAGAATTATACGTTATTATTAAGTAAGCAGAATTTTTGTTAATAATTAGTAAATGTTGAAGTTATAGTTAAAGTAAGCAGAATGAAATCACAAAGATTTTATAGAACTAATGTTTCAACATATAGGATATTCAGCCAAAATTTACTTATTTTGCGTAGAAATATAACTTATTTTTTGTTTGAATTTCTTATGGTAAAAGGTTGAATGTACGAGGACCGTTAAACAGCTATGTGTTTCCATTAATTTAGTGTACGATTGAGTAGAGTAAAACACGCTATTGTGGGTTTAAAGCCGAAGGCCTTCAATAAACTTGTTCCGCATGTGCACATTGTCCACCCGCCAACAAACAATTCATCTCAATATTTGAAGTCATTAAGTACTATTTGTACAGCGCCCTTGAGGTGATTTTTCACAAAAACGGCGCTATACAAGTCATCCAACTATTATTATTATTATTAAAAGAGTTTTTTTATGAAATATTTTAATTAACGGCGTCTGAGCGCGATTTACGATTTACTTAACCTCGAGTAATTGAATTTTGGTACAAACGGGCTGGTTATGATCATTGCTATTATTATTTTAAATACCTGCCTACATTTTATTTGAATGGCAGTTGTATAAGCTGTTTCACAAAGTTTGTCATACCCAGCCCGTGACGTGTTTATGACGCTTATGTCCAAATCGTAGCCGTAACTCACGTCGTAAAGGCGACACCTTTGTATCGTTTAGTACCGACGTAAGTACACACTGGTTAACGTGTCTAGTACCTACTTACTCACTTAATGAGTGACGTTAAAGTCGTGGCACGTGACTCACCTGTTCCACTGAAAATTTAGAAGCAGGCAGTAAAGAAATAATATCATTGAAAATCGCATCAAATCGGGTCCCACGTCCCACAAAAACGGCGCTATATAAATCGTCCAAGTATTATTATTATTATTGCATATAGGTACAGTATTTATATTTACTATGAGACATGTTAAAATAAAACTCTTTAACTTTGTATGCGCTGCGTTTTAGTTTTTCAAACAAATATTGTTTTAATATTTCTATTTTTGCAACTGTTAATACATGGTGGAATTCCATTGTTATGAATAATTAAAATACACCTTTTCTCTTTATTCCACTTTTATTTTTGACCGTGACCGGTTTCAGCCTGTCACGGCTATCTTCAGATTGGTACAATTAATGCTTAAATTATGGTTTATTTATAAAATTTTGAGTGTCAGGGGTAACAAACCATGATTTTACTTAGATTGTATTTTTCAGTATTGTTTATAGCATGATTTTACAAAACTTGACTTATGTGGTATTTTTGAATTTATTCATTCAAAATTAGGAATCAAAAGAAGGCTCTTTTTTACCGGTATTTTATACAAGCTGCTCTGAGTAAATAGAATCATAGATCCCTAGTATTACTTTATATATCAATCTGGTTTCAAAAATATTTTTGAAGATGGTTTACAGTTGTTTTTATTGTAAATATGATTTTATTTTATTTATATAACAATAGGTTGGTGAATCAATGTTTGTTACCCCTGGCACCCAAAATTGTATTTAAACCATAGTTTAAGCATTAATTATACCAGTCTGAAGATAGTCATCATAGGCTGAAACCGGTCATGGTCGAAACTAAAAGTGGAATAAAGTTAATAAGTGTCTTTTATTTAGTCAAATATTGTTTTTTTTTCATGACATCTTGATGAAGTCACCATTGTGTCCGATACTAATAATTGTTGTAGTTAGTTTTGTTTGAATGCCACGCGAGTCTCAATTGATCTAAGTCCAAACCATTTTCCCTCACACCGGCACCGTCACGCTTTTTTTTCTAGGAGCGGCTAGTTAATAAAAAAAATTGTGGCGGTCGACCGATATCATATGTAATTTAAAAACAGATTGTTTATATGTGTTAAAAATAGCGATACAAATAAAATTGAATTAACGACAATAATATATGTAGTTATGTCTTTCACTAATAATAATTTAACCACATATCTCCAATGATGTATATACGCATGCGCTCACATAAAGATGCCGATGTTTACTAAACATCAGTAGCAAGTTTCAAGGACTGTTAGTGAGATAGGTGAAGTGAGAGAAGAGAAAAATGAAAGAAAACATCTGTTACCACGGTGAGTGCGAGGAGCGGTGACTCTGAGTGAGATAGACACAGTAAGAGAAACTATAAGAACTAACGGATTTTAGGAGATGGAACGTCGAGTAGTTTTGTCTCATTTGAACCAAACACGGCTAAAGTCATTTCGAGCATATTTCTGATTGGGATTCTGATTGGTGGTCTTTCTCCAATGCGATACTGAAATTATCTACCACTCTGGTGTATACAGAATACAGTTAAATAAGACGAAAGATGTATTATTTTTGTAAAATAAAGCAAAAAGGTAATTAAAAATTAATAAATTTCCAGAAATGATGTTTTCATTTTTGTTAGATCTTTTTGGTTACGAGATTAAGGCGGTTGTGATTGCCGATTTAATTATTAGATTATTATATCTTAAATTTGCAGTTAATTATCGAATGATTTAATTTGGAATATGTCGACCACTTGCGGAAATTCCCTGTAATCCGATGTCTGTACGATAATATTGAGTATTTTTTACCCTTGACATTTTAATTTTTACCGCATTTTAGATTACTTACCCTAGTTCCATCCCTGTATTAGGTAGAAAAGCTGGAATTTTGAAATGCTAAATTAAATTAAAGTACCTGTTGTGCTCCTTTGAAGGACTTTCTGGAACTAATGGAGACGTGGAAGGACAATGAAGACGAAATTATTCATACCCCATTAAAATTTCATATGATATACTCCATTTAGCATTCAATTTCAATGTCACGCGTTATGAAAATAGCACTATGATATTCTAGCGTTTACTGTTATTTGTAAGTCATCGCGTTATTAAGTTCTAGGTCAGTATGTCAAGTCGTATATAACATATGTTCAATATTGAACTTGCAGTATTGCAGCTATTTATTATCTTTCTCTTCGTTTATTATCTCTTAGATATTTGCAATGCCTTTCAGCTGGTGCAATATGATTATACGAGTACATTCCCGCAATTTTCTTTATTACCTTATCTTGAAAATATTCCGGGAAGCTGCAATCCGCGTCATTTCGAGCCTCTTAGAACTGGTGAATTATTTATTTATATCCTTCGCGGAATCAAATTCAAAGAATACATTCGTGAAATTCTTTCACGAATTCTAAACCCGGTCTATGTATATATTATGTATCATCTAGATATCCAGATGATATAATATATCGCTAACTTATTAATATTTACGCTTTCAAACCCGAATAAAACATCAGCGATGAAACATTGGATGCTTGTAGAATTATGTGAAAATTTTTGGTTAGCTTTTTTTCGAAGTATTTTCTCTTTCATTTGAAAGAATATTGAGTCTCTAACGCCCGTTCTTCCCAACCCTACTCAGCGAATGTTGAGCCGAAAATTTGTCTCAGCACTGTTCAAATGCACAAATACGCTCTTCCCAACGAAATTCATGATCAATTTAGGATATTGATTTTTGTGGATTAAGTTCCCCTCAACAGAGGACTAGTCAAACGTCATCATTGGTTCGCGATCTATTTATCGGGACTTAAATATTGAATGACAAAGATTTATTTCCCTTTTAAATAAAACTGAAGAGAACCTAACTTATGTTACTTATTATAAGCTACGTTTTGTCTTGTTTTTCACGAAAGAGAAACGTCAAAGGTCAAATGTACGTATATAAAAGTGGGCGGGCACTATTTTATGGTCTTCGAAAGTGGGCGGGCACCTCAGACGATTTAGGATAAAAATGCTTGGAAACAGGCAAAAAGAGTGAATGTCAACAAAACACTTTGCAGATCGGTGCCTCAGATTGATCATTCAAAAAGTTGGGAAGAACGGCCGTAAAGGCGTGTTTCACTTAAAATGACAACACTGCGTACAAAAAACGCAACAATTTATTAATTGAAAACAATAATTTCTATTTTATTTATAATGTACACAAGAGAGGGTTCAGATAAAAAAAAAATTACAAAAAAAAAAGAAAAGGATAAATACCAACCGCCCAATAGCGGTGTTCAACGCGTAAAAAAATTTTTTAATTCGCAATTACAAACTTTAACAAAAGTGAATAAGAGAAACCAATGTTTGGGTCAAGCCAAGTTATGTGAAAATGAAAGATTCCAGAAATTTTGTGAAGTTATGGGGGCTATCGCCAAATATGTTAATAACAATTAAACAGTAGAAACAAACCTTCAAAATTACTTTATAAATATCATTTCAAGGGTGCGGAAGTCGAGATTTAACACAAAAATCACACCTAAATATATAAACATGGCTATCGCCTGAACGAGTAGCTAAAATCTTATGAAAAAAGTAGCGCTGAAAGCCCGTTATGCCAATTCAATTGGAAAACGTAAACCGCCAATTTTTATTCGCTCTAGATAGGGATGAAACATTTATTATTAAACAATATAATTTAGGTTGTGATGTGAGTACGTAACACGTACCATTCTAATTCAAGAATCGATAAGTATTGTTGTCAGTACATGTATTGAATTTATAATGATAATAATAATTGGTTGATTAGTATAACGCCGTTTGTGTGATAAATCACCTCAAGGTGCCACAGTTCTTAAAATAGTTGGTGGTATAATGGTCAGCATAGTTGCCTTCCGAGCAGTTGATCGGCGTTCGATTCTCGGCCGTAGCAATATTAAGAAGAAGAAAAATATTCTTTCATCTTCACAAGTCCTACATTTATAATATCTCGTGATTTTTCACGGGTCTGCGCTGGTAATATAATAAAAATTGTGTTGGTGTAGGTAGGTACATAATTTTCGTTAGGTACCTTCATTGTTGTTTTGCTTACAACCTTTTTTAAAGAATAAAAGAATGTCTCGTCTAAATTGGTTATTTCCGATCAGTGTCGGAACCTTAGACCCTCCAGCCTTATCGGTAGTTACCTATTCTGGTGCCAGGGGCGCATGAAGTGGAGAGGAAACGTGTCTGGAATCGGTCTGTGGCGGAAATGCGGTGTCTTTGACGAACGCTGGACGGTGTTGTATGGCTGAATGGGATAGGTACCGTGTTTGTCAGAACATATAATAATAGTGGGCTACATCAAAGAAACTGTTCACAATGAGGATCTTTGACCATACTGAGATACTCGTATTGGTTTCTTAAGTTAACTTTTTTTTGTATTTAAGTCTTTGATGCCTCGTGTAGCCGGGCACCGTTACGAATAATATTTATTAAACTAGCGTTGGCAACACACAGCTGACATTTGACAGCTCTGAGCATTTCTCCGAGATCACGACGGGGTCACCAGTTTAGCGTGTGATGATAATTACCTTATTGTGATTTAGTATAAGGATGCATGTTAAATAAAGATAGTTAGTTTTTAAAAAAATTAATGTATATCAAATTTAATAATGTTGTTATTAAATTCTGCAAGTATTTTAGTGTTTGTTATTATTGTGATAGCTGTTTCGGCGTTTAAGGCCATTTTCGAACTGCAATTATATATATATATATATTCACCGCTTCTCAGTATGTTCACATTATCAAAACAATATAACACATTTAAATAAATCAATTTAGAAAGCATTATCATTTAAATACGAGGAAACACATTATAAATGTAAAAACCTCACAGAATTCAGAATTTTAATTGTTTTCTAACCAAATCGGGTTTACCAATAATAAATAATAATAATAATAATTGGATGACTTGTATAGCGCCGTTTTTGTGAAAAATCACCTCAAGGGCGCTAATTATTATTTTAAAAAACCCGTCCACATTAGAACGGGGTGGGAGTAAATAAAATCATATAATTAAGTCGTCACATTGTGGATTAACCGCAGTTTGAAAATGGCCTTAAACGCCGAAACAGCTCTCACAATAACAAAAAACTGAAATTACTTGCAGAACTTAATAATAACATCATTAAATTTAAAAATAAAAAAATTATATCGAGTTCTACGAATTAAACACACAAACAATTAATGCAATGATTATTCCCGACCTGAAAAAACACTGCACGTATCCTTGAGCTTTATTATTTTTACCAAAAGTGTCTTTTCGGCAAATATACGTATGATAGAGTGATAATACTATACTTTATTTCGTTTTTATATAAATACGGTAGAATTGTAGTAATAATAATGTGTGTTTTTCGGTAATGAAAAGGAAAATATTTCCCTGTATGTACAATAAGAATAGAATATAATATAGTAGAATAGGAAATACTCATGAGGTGAGAGTGTGAAACAACGTTTAAAATGTAACCATTTGGGTCACAGGAACCTAAATCTGTTTATTTATTTCTAATTTTTAAACTGTCAATTCATGGTGGAATTTCATTTAATTATGATTTTGTTTATTACAAAAACCTTTGTAACCTTTTTTCCACTTGTTTATTTCAGAATGAACCGGTATCACCCTATCCTGGTACATGTTAAACTATCCGGTCAGTCCGAAATAAACAACAAAATTTGTTTAATTAAGAAGACAAGACAATATGATTTCTTGTTTCTAAACGCTTGTTGAAATGTAATCAATAAACGTTAGTATAAGATCAAATAGTACTTAATAGATATTTCTAGTATTAAAGTATGCACTTTTTAGCAATATATGTATAGATCATCACATCATTTATCTTGAAAATTTCTTAATATTTTTATTTTTTTAAATCGTACACTCAGTAACAGTTTCTTCTAATTAACTCCGTAAAAACCACTTCACAAATCATTGATGACACAACAGTTGGCCCCCGACATTTGATCCTTCGGACAGTTGAATCCCTAATTAAAATTCTTTAATTTTTCTATATTTTGTACTTATGTTGGGGTAGGCTCAGTTTTTCAGCGTTTATGAACTGCACGTCACTGCTCATTGCATACTCGTTCGGGGACTCAGCATTATTGATGGTAAAAATATTTTATTTAGGGGATTTCTACTCAAGACGCCCGCAGATATAAGTATATCGACTTTTTTTATACGGCCGCATATCCTATATACATACTTGACAAATGAGGACATACAGCAGAAATAATCCTTTTGGGGATCATCTATCCGAGGGATCAATAGTCGGAGGGATCTACTGTCGGAGGGATCAACTGTCGGGGGGTAATTGTCCGGGGGCCAGCTGTCGGGGGGTATTAACTGTCATGGAACCAAATCATTTTAGAAAACAACGGATTTTTGCCAATCCTGGTTAGAACACCTTCATATGTAAATGTCTTCACACCAGTGGTGTACAGTCCATAAACGCTGAAAAGCTGTGCCTACTCCAAGAGGAACAAAAATAATTAAAAGATAATTCCAAAAAAATCGGCAAATATATGATCAAAACGTTTTTTTTCTTCTCTAAAATTGTGAATATTTTTTATATCGTAATCAACCAAAAAGTGTAGAAATACAAACAATTCACACCAACGTAAACCGATGAATATTCGTGTTTGCCTTGTGTCCATTTGACAAATATTCATAGACATGTTAAAATCAAGACCGAAATTAAATTGTACGAAATACTACAAAATCGCGCAAGATCTATCTTTCTCTCTATCTCAATATTAAAAAAGTTCGCTTATACTTTTTTATTTGAAAAGGATTAAACATCAACGTACGAGTATATTGAAATTTAGAAAAAAAAATGGGAAATGATAATAAAAATATTTTAAAAATCAACACTATTATTTTACGCATTCAGCATTCATTCACAAAAACTGCGCTATACAAAACATCCAATTATTATTATTATTATTATTATTACTACAAATGTATTTAGAATTTACAACCACCAGACTAGGCACATGCCCGAGTTGTGGCAGTCGGTCGCTTAAATTACTACAAAATGTGAAAAGCCCCGCTTCAACTCTGGACAACCGATTACTGAATAATGTTTTTTGAAAAGGAAAGTCCCTCGTTCAGCCGATCTGCTGAGCATTCTGCTGTAAACGAAATTGACGTTAAGAAAATAAGTTATGAATAATTTTCTAACCGCATCATAAATTTTCGTCGTAAAACAACAACGTGGTATTTATAATCTTTTAACGCCGTCTAATAAATTTGCATGAGCCAGTAAATTTATGACCGCTTTTGACTTGACAATACCTTCTTGGGCAATTCATTAGTCACTTTATTACTCATTGTGCGGTCGATCTTTAATATTACTATTAACAAACTGAATTACTTTTGCGACTTCTTCATTTTTAGACGAGACCTGTTTCATGCTGCTTCTGGCATCTTAATGATGATTTATTTTTAGAATTTTAATTTTTTTTATTGCATTTTTTGTGAAACACCTGAATGGCGTTTTACAAAGCTAGAAAATGTATAGTTAACCTTCACTATCCTCAAAAACATTTCGATTTAACGAGACTTTATGAAAAAAATACATTGGTTGACGTTTACAGATCTCGCCAACTGTGAATAGGTTCGAACTTGTAAAATGTTAAAACATACGTTAAACGCGAACAGGTATATAAATAATATAACTACGATAAATAGGTAACTCGACGAGAGTTGAAAGCAACATCACATTCTTATTTTATGATAAGCTGTATTGTAGAAACAGTATTAGCATCCATAATATTAGGATATGAACTGCTCGTGAATGTCCCCAATTAAGAAATACTGCGGGTTACTGTATTTGTTACCCTGTTGTGTCAGATGTGTGTAACACAGGCAAATTTTAGGGGCAGCTGATCTCGATCTGCGGAGAGGGCTGGAAGGGAGGGAAACACGACCTATCGTTCCCTCTGCAAGGAGGAACGATACCGACTTTTGTTAAGTTGCACAAAACTCCCTTTTGTGCAAACCTCAAACTTTACAAATCCGTTTGCACAATATTCTTTGTTCAAAATTCCTCTGCGGGCCTTGTCCGTGGTGATGTGAGGGTCGGAGTTAAGTGAGTGGTGGTAGTCCGGGAGTGATCCAGGGTCAGCTGTGGTCAGAGTAAAGAAGACGGCAAGTCGCTAAAAGAAGAGCGACGTAGAGCAGTTTGAGGGAGCAAAAGTGTTGTTGGCTGACTGCCGAATTATGTTGTATTAGTTTCAGAGAACCCAATCTCTCTCTCTCGCGAACTTCGCGAAACTCGCGTTTTTTTCTACCCGATGTGTGGGCTGCCTATGGCAACATATAGGACTTCAAATACTAATTTTTTTGGATTTTTTTTTCTCGTGTTGCTGTTTTCGGCCTGTATTTATACCACTAACCAAGCGCTATACCGAGTGCGAAGTTGTTTTTTCACGACGCTAGTGCACCCCCCCTGTGTCGAGTAGCACCGCGAAAGTTTATCCGACAACACCTGTCTCCCTCGCACCACGTTATCTCTCTCTCTCGATTTATTTGTCATTCTAAGAAAGCCGTAGCGGGCACATCCCGCTACATATACAATATTTTTGGCTGGTGGGGCCCAGACCAGTTACGTAATTCAACTATTTATTTTTGCTGGTGCCGGCCCCGTACAAGTGCCGATAATGTATACAATTAATTAATTCTAGAAACAGTTTAATAGATTGAAAGGGCGGCAAGACGTCCCACACCTGTCATTGTTTATACCCATTTGAATTGACTGTTGAAACTTCTATAAAATCATTGATATTTCTATCAGCTTACTTCAACTTAAAAATCTACAAATTCAAAGAAAAAAATATGCTTATTTATAATATAACTTTAAAATGTCCATTACATATATACTATCTTGATATTACATCACGAAAATAATCAATATTCTAGTACTCATATTACTTAAATTTCTCATATTACCCACACACAGGCAGAGCCCCTATGTGTGTTCCCATTTCTTACAATCATACATCTAAAAAAAACTGTTGGAAAAAAAATTCAGTCCTGTAGATAAATTACATTTAATTAAATAAACTTATTTTAATGACAATAAATAAACCAATATTAGCATTCTAAAATAATCCCTATATAACTGACTTCAACACGTTTTGGCTTCTAGCTCTGAATTGTGAAATAATCATTACTTGCTTATTTTTATCTAACACGATACACGCTGTACTCGTATGTAAGTTATATATTAACGTGAATACTGTGTTGAAGTCAATTAACTTGGAGACCGTACCAAGGGCTTCAAACATCTTGAGCCAGTTACGAGAAACGTTGATTTTATAGCAGTCCACAATGGAGTGCTGATACCAACCCTGATATACGGCAGTGAGGCATGGAACTTGGCAGAGAAATGATGAACGTAGAGACTGATTGCTGTAGAAATGAGATCTCTGAGGCGAATGTGTGGTAACACCATCTATGATCGTGTGAAAAATGTTGAGATTCGTAAAGAATGCAAGGCTGATGTTAAGCGTAATGAGTAAGATTAGATGGTTTGGGCATGTAGAGCGAATGAACGAAAAAAGGGTGTAAGGGGAATATATGCCGGGAATGTAATTGGAAGAAGAAGCCTGGGACGCCCGATGACGACATAACACGATCAAGTGAATCAAAAGCGGCCAGTAAATGGGCTATGTCAGTAGTCGGAATAACTGAAGAGAATGTATAGATGTGAATGAAGCAAAAAGTGTATGTCAAGATAGAGTTGTTTGGCGATCCGTCCTCTCTGCCTACTCCTGAGGAGGAACGGTGTGATGGTTAGTTAGTAAGTTAGTTGATTTTATATAATTTTATAAACTTTCCACTATTTTTTTTCTTTACTCCTTTATACTAACTATTATGCAAATTATGCATTTTTCTATTGTTTGTACAAATTGTTAATTAATTAAGTAGTCACTGTCTGTACACTGTGATTAATTTAAATGAAGTAATTAAAATATGAACTTATGAAATTAAATGAAGTCACTAAATTAAATAATATTTAATGTATGTAAATGATGAAGCAGGTTATTTACTATTATTTTTTTCTTTTGTTGCAGGTAAATATATCTCTCCACTCTTCACAATTCTTATCAACGTAGCACATATCGATATGTCCAAGAATGTCGATATTCCATCCAATATTCATTCCGGTGACGCAGCCTTCAGGTATTTTTTAATCTAATGTTCATCGCTTGATAAATTGCATTGTCTTTTTACAATTTTAACGGCGTCACTATTTCTTTGTTTTAATTTA
Source organism: Halesus radiatus (assembly GCA_022606495.2). Classification (NCBI taxonomy): domain Eukaryota; kingdom Metazoa; phylum Arthropoda; class Insecta; order Trichoptera; family Limnephilidae; genus Halesus; species Halesus radiatus. The sequence continues at coordinate 83,228 of JAHDVE020000781.1, forward strand.
ATTTATATTTACATACATTTGTTCTTTTGTTGTGTGCCTACTGCTAGGTCAAGGTCACTAGAGACCTGTTCTGAGGTGAACAATTAAGTAGTATACTAGTAACATTACGTGGTATGAAGAGAAAAACATGGACAAATAGGTAGGTCTATAAAGAACTAACATCATATAAAATATAGTACTTAAATTCGTAGTAAAAAAACAGTTTCCTTTGACACCACTTATTACGAGAAATATGAATGATTTAATATAATAATAATATTTATTTATTTGAAACACACATTATTTAAGTAATATTTGTACAGCGCCCTTGAGGTGATTTTTTATAAAAAACGGCGCTATACAAATCATGCAAGTATTATTATTATTATTATTATTATTAAGAACAAAATCTAAAAATGCTTTGACTGCCCAACTAGGAACAAATCCCGTTTTAAGACAGGTTTAGTTCATATTAAGTGCCATTATACAAAAATAGAAGGGAAAAAAACTAGTATTGACATAGTATGGTAATATAATATATCTCGAAAAAATTATAATAATTAAGTATAAAGAGATGTGTAGAATAGTATAGAAAAAAACAATTGAGTATATCAGATAATTTGAGTATAGTATAATAATTAATATAGAATAATAGTTAAGTTCAAAGAGATAAGAAAAAAAGCATACGGTAATGGTTTACGTATTCCAGATAATTTGAGTATAGTATAATAGTACAGAACGTACTTATAAAGAGATGTGAAAAACAAATATTATAGAGTAAACAATTATGTATATGCGTTTGATAGGTACTGGTTGGTGCTGTGAAGAAAAAATTGCATGTATGGCCTTATGAATATTTGTATCTCATGTTTTTTTTTCTGCTGCCCTCTCTACACTGAGCTAATGAGGTTGTCTTCTATTTTTTTTTAAATTTATAAATATAAATCTATTATATTTAAAGAGTTAATAACGACCGGAAAATTAATTTGAAATCTCCAAAAATGACAACGTTATGAACTTTCAAGGTGAACTTGGGAAAAACATGTACCCGTGACGTCACAAGTCACAATTCAGTACTATTCACAATTCGATATCTATATATCGATATAGCCGTTCCAGTCATTTTATGAACCGTGACGTCACAAGATTATCGTCCGGCCGGCGAAAAAAAAGTTTTATATCTATATATAAAAATGAATGTCTTTGTTCTTATTAGTGCCGGGAAGGTTTAGAGAGTGGTTTGAATGAAATGCAATATGTGAATCTGTTGCTATAAGATTTAAAAATGAGTGTGAAATACATTGAACCCGCCATGTTGTATTGAGGTTAGTCCATAGATATACCACTCTGGTTAGCCACAGATTGCATATTCTTTGTTTAGATATAGTAATAGTCGTCACAAGGCATTACTTTCGCTCTCAAATCAATTATGGCGCCCAAACGACAAGCAAGAATTCACAACTTCATAACTTTGTTCCAAAAAAATTAAGTAATCCCTAGCAACTACATACACCTAGGACTGGGTACATATCAATTAGTTTTTATATATATATATTTTTTTTTTATATGAATACCGCACAAGAGTCCCAACTGCTCCCAACCGTCTGGAGCCAGTGAGACTATGGCATTCCCATTTGGGGAATGTTGTGAGGCTGAAGGTATTGGGGAGGGGAAGGAGAAGGGGAAGAGGAAGGTGGGGAAATACCTGTCTATTCAGATCTGGTCACCAAACACGGCTAAAAGCCATTTCAAGCAACGTTTCAATTCTGAATGGTGGTCTTTCACCAGGGCGATACTGAGAGTATCTTCCACTCTGGAACGTCCGCAAATATACTATATATTATTTTTATTTAATTAATGGCGAAACAACACAAATTAATTAAATAAAATTTACTTGCGCACGCCGGGATTTGAACCCGCGACCTTCGGATTCGTAGTCGAGAGCCTTACCCCTCGACCATGGAGGCCGTCAATATAATGTCTATTGTCCCAGATTTATTTTAAACAGATGGTTATTTATTTTCTTTTTCCTGTGGTTTTGTCTTTTTTGCTAAATGTGTTTTATGTTTAAAAAAAAGGAAATAATTATCTGTTTAAAATCCTGTCACAATAGACATTGTATAAAAATATTTAAAAACCCATAGTTTCAGTAAACTAACACAATGTAATCCGCCTTCCAGACAGTAATAAACCAACCCGAAAGTAGTTTCAAGTATTATTGTAAAGCCGTTCCGTCAGCAATAAAACAAATTTCTGTCATAAATGTGCTATATTAGAAATGTAAATGAGACTCACTCCCGACATAAAAAAAAACTATACATATACCATAGATTCAGTTTAAACTGTAACAGTATGAAGATGCCCGTTATAAGGTGAAACCGGTCCGGTCTGAAATAAACAAGTGGAAGAAAGTTACAAATGTTTTTTTTTTTCATAAAAAACAATTAAAAACCATATTAAAATGGAATTCCATCATGAATTGACGGTTTCGAAATTAGCAATATTGTGAGCGCTTGTTCGAGGTTTTTGCATTTATCGATCAAAATGTCTATGAGAACATTATTGCCAAAACAATTTGAAATAAAACGTTTTCTTTCCGCTATTGTTTAGTGTTGTATTAAATTTAACTAACTAACTAACTAACCATCACGCCGTTTCCCCGCAGGGGTAGGCAGAGAGGACGGACCGCCAAACAACTCGATCTTGGCATACACCTCTTGCTTCATTCACATTCATACATCGTCTCATACATTCTCTTCTATTATTCCGACTTCTGACATGGCCCGACTCAAGTATTTGATTCACTTGATCGTGCCATGTCTTCCTCGGGCGTCCTCTTCTTCTTCTTCCATTCACATTCGCGTCATACATTCTTCTTACACTCCTTTCTTCGTTCATTCGCTCCACATGCCCAAACCATCTAAGCGTCCTTTCTTAATCTTACTCATTACGCTTACATCAGCCTTGCATTCTTTACGAATTTCAATATTTTTCTCACGATCATACATGGTTTTACCACACATTCGTCTCAGAGATCTCATTTCTACGGCATTCAGTTTACTTTCATCCTTCTTCTGCCAATTCCATGCCTCACTGCCATACATCAGTATTAAATTTCTTATCGATTAATTTGATTAATATCGTAATATCACGAATGTTGTTATCACCTTTTCTGTACTGAAATATCTTCTAATTCTAAAAAGGCTCCAAGCTTATTTTCTTCAATAATATTAATTGGCAGTTTTAACATTTTATCATTATTCAGTGTTACCTTCTGCGCATTGCGAAATCCCTGTACGTGGGGAATCATTATCAAATAAATAGTACGCCATGTGCTCCGTACCTATACCTATCTTTCTCTTACCTTGGCGGCCGTACGGATCCGCGCTGCCAAGGTCGCATCGTCACCGCTGACGTCAGCATTCCTCTTTGTGTGCGAGATGCATTCATAAAAGTTCAATTTTGCTCGACGCTTCTCGTTTTGTGGAGAAATGTAGAAGTTTACCTCCACTTGCTTCGCTGTAACCAGTGGCGGTTTTCTTTAATGTGCGCTTATGCAGTAAACTCCCATTTTTTTAAATATTACGTGAATACCGAACAAAAGTTCCAACTGTCCGAAGCCAATGGGATTATGGCATCCCCTATTGGGGTATGTTCTCCTCTACGTTATTGGGAGAGAAAGGCGATGTGAAAGAGGAAGGTGGAGAAGTGTCTAGCTATTCAGATCTGATCACCAAACACGGTAGAATATTTTCAAAATGGAAAACACAAGTAGGTACCTACTTACGAACTTTATTATTTCGATATATTTTGAAAAATAAATGTTTGGAATGAAAAAAAACTTTCATCTTAATGTTTCTTTGTTTATTTAAACACTCTTTAACTATTTATGTTTTTTGTTCTGTTTTAAGAACTCCCTTTTTAAATATTTTTTTATGTTAAAATTCCAAGACATGGGTTGGCTTAAATCCAGTAGAATAAACTGATTAAATAATATAGTATTTTCTGAAACTACGGATGCCGTTGAAAATGTGTTGAAGATTTAATGTTTATATGATTCTGATAGTCGCACTAAAAATGTGTAATTTTAATATTTCATTCATGATTTTTGATTTTATTTAGAACCGCATATTCTAAAACGGTTTGAACTGGCTACAACGTCATTATGATGTACACAGCGCTACTGGCAGGAAAGACGCCTGTCACCGACGTAGGTCGGTGTGACGTCAACAGCGTCATATTCACGAATAGTAACGAATATGTCGTTTTGACGGCTTATCAAAAATGGTACATTTTCAATCGTTATCGAAAATGTAATCGTAAACATAAAATTAATTAAGAATTATCGGTATCGTATTTTTTCTTCATTTTTGTATACAATGAAAAAACGGTGAAAATACCCTATTGCCACACGTTACGAAATCTGTTTTAAGAATGCAGGCGTTATTTGTTTTTTTGTAAAAATATTATTTAAAATTTTGACCATGTTCATCAATTAACATTTAAAAAACAAGGTAGATTCTCTGATAATTTTACATACTCGTATTTTATTGCTTCATCTTTCTCGATGTGATTCCAACAAGTCCTTGAGCAAAATCGACCTTTCATTTGACGAAGAGACATATTTCAGATATTTCAACTTAAAATCGGGTAGATTTATCCACATTCTGCTACGTACTCCACTTTTCCTTATAAATATAAATACTAGTTGACATGTACCCGGCCTTGCTCGGGGTTATGAATGGTTTGTAGTAAATCATAATAACAATTCTTTATTGCAGTGGTAATACAATGCGATACATTCCATGGGTAACAATAATAACAAATAAAAAGAAATAACAATAGATAAAAAATTAAATTATATAAAAAATATTAATTAATACCCCATCCAGGCAGCCATGGCAGTAATGATGGTATTATTTGATTGGCATACTCTGCACCACAAGCTTACCATGCGGTGGCAGAGAAGTGCCCTGCAAGAGTACACTCGTCCCTCCAGGAACATTTCTGTAGCGCTGCAGTATCTCGGTAGACCGAATAGTTGTAGGTGACTATTAGCTAGTTAAGTTTTGAGGTTATGTATGAAGTGGGTGTAATTTTATCGTGGAAATAATACGTGGTTAAAATTAATATCTTTGTAATTACCACTACAGCTAAATCCTACCCCACCCTTCGACCAATATATATCGATGACCCTACCCCTACCCCTTTCATCATATAATTATTTTATTTTCAAAATTGTTAATGGTTTTATAGACAGCCCTGATATCGTCAGCTTAATTACATTTAATATTCCAACTAGAACTACTCGATCTAAAATTTTGTATAACTGCACCAATAATTTCAGGACTGAGTCATTCAAATATTCATTGATACCTCGACTGCACACAGAAGGTAATACATATTCAGATATAGTAGACATTTTCAACTGTTCGGAATACAAATACAAACAAACGATTATTGCATACATCCTCAATAATTATTAATATATGTGTATAGAGTATAAGCAACAGTGAATGTGAGGTATGTTTTGATTTTTCGCATCTGGAAATTATTACTTAGAATGGTACTCACACTATGTTATTCCTGTATTTGTTCGATATATTATCTTCGAACCCACTGTGATGTGTTTTGCACCTGTTTATTATAACTAACTTTATATGTAAAAGCCCATATAGAGCGTATATTATACAATAAATAAATAATTAATTAAATATCCTTATCAGCCTTTACCTCTCTCGTAAACATACTTTCCAAATACACAAACTCTTACCCTTGCTCCAAGTATACATAAGTTGCCCACAAATATTTTTTTTATAATAATATGAATTATCAACATATTGTTTGGAACTTGGATCGTAAATAGTATCGGGGTGTTCGAACTCGTAGCAACGAGCTCCAAATTTGAACGTTTTGTAACTGAAGTCGAATGTTCCATTTTTGTTCCCAGCGTTTAAAAAAACATTAATTTAACATTTTGCTCCCTGTTGTAACCTCGGAGTTCAAGTTGAAGTATACCACATTGTTTCTGTTATAAAACTAGATTTTACTGTCTTTAATCGGCCCCCTAACCCATTCCAGCGCATAGATTATGCGTAATAATTAAACAAACAAACGTAGGTACATAAATATATGCTCGAATTAAAGTATTAGATTATATCTCTGTGTCAAATACACTCCCAGCTTCCTTTCCAAGGAACATTCTCTCAAAATGACACTCAAACGAATTTCCCAACAAGCTGTTGAGTTCGCAGAGGCTACGCTCAAATTATTTGATTATTATTACTTTTTCATCTCGCCAACGTAACTTAAAAAAAAACAGTGCAAAAAGTCGCTAATTCAAGGATAATAATCGGCTGTTTTTGAATGGCGCACAGTGGGCCGGCATACGAAATTAAGTTATTAAAATTATATCCATGTTTATTTTATTTAATATTAATTATTTATTTTTATAGGAATACATGAACAGAAAATTACCGCCTTCCCTTCTCTGCTCTATTTTTTGATGAAAAAATATTTTCATTTAATCTTTTTATGTAGATTATAGGAAAAATATTTTATGAAATCATCTCCGACACATTCGACGGATTGTGTAACAGCTAACTTTTATTTCAATTATTGTTTGACAATTTTCCACTGGTTGCCGTTTACGGAACTAAATCGTATAGGCTGGTATGTGGCTAATATTATACAGTGGGCGCCGAGTGACTAGAATTTATAGAAAGGTGTTATGTAGCAGGTCGTCCACAATGGGCAGTGAAGGGTTTAACCTAGTTACGGAACTCCAGAAAGAGTAGAATGGTAGAATCCCCTGCCCCCTAGTTTAAAGAACTTGAACCATTCAATTGGCAACTGAAAAAAAACTATGTTTTATAACGTTTTTACGTGTACGTACCACACAGATTTTTTTCTGAGGTGCACCAAATAATGGTCCAAACTTAATTTGGTAATAATAAAAGTTAGATCAGTGATGCACAATCTTTTAATCGGGGAAGGGGGTACACGGAGCTTGACATGGTTAAATTTACAGTCGGTGGTGTCGCTAACCCACTGTAACAGTAACTTTTGAATACATTAATTATAATATAAAGCATATCAAAGCGCCACGGACGATTTTTTTTTATCTCCTAGACCAAACCGTTAAATGCTATCGGTTTTATCACAATAGATCTCCGAACGATTGCTGTTAAATATCAAAATCCCTTCTGTTACTTTGTTTACGGGAAAAAAATAGTTATTAAACGTAATCCATTAAACAAATCGAACATAGCGCTTACAAAAAAAGCGCCACAGGCGAATCATTTTAAGAATCTCGTAAAAAATCTTGTTACTTTGAGCGGTCAATTCAAAACTTTGAAGGCTTTGATTAATGTTTGGCTCTAAACCCATTTTGCACAATGGAACAGACGCCTTTTAATATTTTTTACACCGCAATTTTTAAAATATTTATCCAAGTGGTCCTTACGCATTTTTTAAAATATTTTATATAGCCAAGTGGGCCTTACAAAAAGGCTCGCGAGCCGCACAAAAGGAGCTCGCAGGCAGCGGGTTGTGAATCACTAAATGTTAAATTGAATAAAATTTCTATCATGCTTAATTTTTTTTTAAAAGCTTGCTTCCTTATAATTATGTAATATTTCTGTTTTCATTATTAGGTGACATGTGACAGGTGTATCTATATATAGATTTTTTTCTTTCTATTTGTTCTCTTTTTCGTTACCCGACCCACTGTGTGGCGGTGTGAAATCAATAGATTCCTTGAAATAATTTCAACAGCATTAAAATTCTTCATAATGTTGCGTGTAAATAAACAAAGCTGTCAAATGTTTGCATTGAGTTCCGTCAAAATCAATGTCATTCCTTTGTATTTTTATGTGTTTTAGTCTTGACCCCCATTTCGAGTTTGCATCGTATAATAATAATATGCTATATGTATATAACACTTCAGTTGATTCATTATCGCCTTGTTCACGCCGTTGAGGTGTATTTACAAACAGTTGAGCGCGTTCGGCATTGCATCAATCAGGTAGCCCGTATGGATTTGGCCTTTGATGTGTCGTATCGCGCCGTTCGGTCAGAATTTATCCTTATTGAAATATAATTACGTTTTTGCATTACGCTTCACGGCTGATCATTATATCATTTGATCAGATTTTATTAGCTTATAAAACAATTTTAAAAATATACGTATTTAATGGAGTAGAGAATGAAACGCCACACACCTCTTGTTTCGCCTTTCTCTTCTTTCTACACTAATGTAACTGCCAGTGTAACGATTAAACTACTTATTAGGTCTAGCTAGAGCAATGCTCCTGAAGCTTCTCGACTCGACCAGACCGGCAGTTTTTTTTTGACAGCGTCAAAGAACGTACAGCAACGAATTCAATAGCGGTCATTGGAATCCAGACAAGGGTCCTACGAATTTAGTATGTAGTCATTTTCCCGGTTTACCATCTTTCGAGTTTTAATTAAGTATTGCTTTTATTGTAACATGGCGCCCTATTTAAGTTCGTTATTGAGACAATCATGTTTGTGGATTTGCAATTACAATTACCCTCTGCTAATGTTGCATCAACCAAATCTGAATAATAAATTAACAATCAGTAAATGTATCTTAGGGGTTTGCTCGCACCCCTACTCGTAAAATGTGCCATTCCACTAAATCAATTTATTGGCAAATTTCTATGTTCAAATTAACATTTATACTTTAGAGAATTATTTTATTTTATATTACTTAGATGATAATAAATTACTGGTTAATAACCTGGAGCCAGTGAGGCTGCGGTATCACCAATTTGAGGGTATGCTATCAGGATGGGAATGAGATGGGAAAGAGAAAGATTGAGAACAGACGCGACCCTTCTCAATTGTTTAACTTGGTCCTTCCCCTACCCCTCTAGGGATCTGTTTTCCACTGCATTCGGTCTATTTTCATCCTTTCAATGTCATGCCTCACTGCCATGCCAGGGTTGTCTTCGGAACATGTTTTTATACATAGCGACTTTAATTATATAATGTCAAACCACACAGTGATAGCTTTCCATGAAAATACCGTATAACAATACTTGCACTGCATTTGAATAAATTTAGAATAAATTAATCAAACATTTCTCCTTTACTTACTTTATTTTATGACTCAATTTAAATCATTCTGAATCTAATTAATTTATTCAAATATAATACAGCGGACCCTGAGGAGGGATTCGTTGCAGAACTTTTATAATTTTGGCTACGATCCAAACTTTGCTTTGGTGCAACCTTCCTCAATTAACAAATAATCCAAATTCTAGCCAATGAAATGATACCACTTTCCCAAAAGTAACACCTCAATGGTACTACCTTTTATTTATTTATAATTAAAGTAGTGTTTATAATATGTTCCCTCTCATGAGTGGCCTACTCGCTACTGCAAAATTTAGAGAACCGGTACTTTAGACACGGTAGCTTACGCAATTAAATAAAAATTTGATGATTTACAATGGCAATGTATTGCTGCAGTACCAACAAATTATATTTATTTATTATAATAGTACTTGGCCAATTTTATTGCTCAATTTTGTGTAATTATCAGCTCAGGGGGTGCAAAGCTGGAATAAAATCATAATAAAATTACTGAAAATATACACAGTTACTTTATTCTGGATTAAATTTAAAGTGTTAAATAAAAATAAAAAACGATTACGCTTCTCAATCTCTTTATTCTGTGAAGTCATGCCGATTTGTAGCGTAACTTTTTTTTAAATAAAATATATTAATAAATGTGATGTATACTTTTCTGATAGGAGTGTATAATAGTGTTTTCGGTGATTTTTAGCCATTTGGCAAGAGTACAATAATTAATGCACCATCAAAATTTTAATTGTACAATTAATTTTATTGTCATATCAGCACTAATAAAAAAAGAAAGTCGAAAATGTTATATAATTGGCTCGAGGACTGATGACGTGATGATGCAACGGATGGCGTGAATATGACGATGAACAGATGGAGCAGAGATAGATTTTTGGTACTTGGCTGTAAACTGGTAATTGGCACGCAATAAGAAAAAATAAATTCAGTTTTTACAGTAAGTAGGCATTCTCTTAGATCTATGGATTATATTTATCAGTTGGCAGTAATCTGAGGCACTAACAGCCGTTCTCCCCAACTTTTCGAATGATCAATCTCAGCCACCGATCAGCCAAGTGTTTTGTTAAGTATTCGCTCTATTTGACTGTCTCCAAACATTTTTTATCTTTGAACTTCCTAAATTGTCTATGAAGGACTCGCCCACTTCTATGGAAAATATAATTATACCCCCACATGTTCATAGTCAACAAAATGACATCAAAGTAAAAACTTACAATGTTAAATTAACATAGGCGAGTTAATTTTGTTTTTATTATGAATACGCATTATTTGTCTTAAATATTGTAATACAAATACCAACATTTTTGTAACCGACGTGATCGTTTGTTCGTAATTATCATGATTCTTTCTAATTTTGCGACATTATGTTATCTTCGTAATTTATATTGTACCATTAGCTTATTATCTCGTGCCATTGTATCTTATGTAAGATTTATAACATTTGTTTCATCTCTTAGTGTTATCGACGTGATGGAACCACACGGGAATTTCCATAATAGATCGACTCCGCGGGAGCCCAGTACCGTGTGGCAGACTTTCCTATCACTTCGATAACACATCCGACCCCGCGACAGCACGATACCGTGTTGCGGGTTTTCGACAATGCAACTAACCCCGTGGCAGCACAGTACCGTGCACGGACCCCTTATTTACATGTCTGCCTCAGCAGCGCCCCTGGTGTTGAAAACTTGTATCACTTTGTAATGATATAAAAATGAACATTTCTGAAAATAAACCAGTCACAATCGGACGAGCAATCGTGACTCGTACCCAGTCACATCTTGTCACCATAGAAAGTCTTTCACTTCTCCTGCCTCCCACCTGAAGGATTCCTGAACCTGCCTCAAGGACAGTCGGCCCCGTACCCCCAGAAGCATAGAAAGTGGCTTAATCCAGCACCTACATGTTTACAGTCTTGTAACGACAATGGTCGCTTACAATTTTATATTTAAAAACGTATATGTTAAAAATAAAGTGTTAGCTTGACTTTTACTAAAATGCCGCGAAAACGGAAGTAGACTTTTTTGACGTTTGTCTTTCGTGCGTTCTTTCAATTTTCAATCAATAATTGTCAATAATATTTTCATCGTCGCTGTCTTCATATTCGCTGTCCATACCCGCTATTGGTATTACATTAAAAATATTTTCATTTTCGCTCTCCATATTCAAAATTGTCAATACACAATAGATAAAAAAAAAGTAGTTCGCGAAACGAATGACGTTTGACCATAGATATCTATGACATTTGACGTTTACGCTGTCATTTGACACTCTGTAGACACTTTTTATAACTAGTCTTTTACTGAGAAGAACTTTAATCCACAGAAATCGATAACTTACCATGATCGCAAGTTTGACTGAGAATTTCGTTGGGAAAGGCGAATTTGTGCATTTGAACATCTGAATGTATATAATTCCATCTAACTAGAGCTGCTGCTTCCATGTCCAAGGTAACAACATTAGCCCTACCCCTTAGAGCTCTGGTCGTATTATCTCTCTCTGTTACGAGCTCAGTTTATGTGAATGAGAGAAAGATTACAGCGGCGTTATCAGCAGTATGCCTATGAAATAACCTTCTCCGCGGTCGTGCAACTCTGCACGTTTGCACATAGCATCCGCGCAACTGAATTCTCGATTACAATACGTGACCCTAATTTTACGCCTAGAAATCTAGAAATCGAGCGTTCATAGCGTAACCCCGTTATTAGAGTCGGTACAAAGCAAATGACCGACTGACACCCCCTTTTTACTGGTGATCATTTTATTTAACGATTTGTGATTAATCTGGATAATATGTTGCGCCTATCTATCATTTGCCAGTCTCTATTCACTACTGAATGAATGCCATCTAATATATTAAATTCAAGTTTATGTGTTTTTGGTTTATTTGTTTTATTATTATACATTATCTCAGCGCTGGGACGGGTTTCGGGGTCGAATTAAAGACAGTAAAATGTAGTTCTTTTACAATACCAATATGGTATACTTCAACTTGACCTCCGAGGTCACCAGAGGGAGGAAAATGTTAGGTTCGTCTTTAAAAAAACGTACTGGAAACAAAAATGGAACAATGACGTAATTTACAAAACGTTCAAATTTCGAGCTCGGTGCTTCGAGTTCGAACACCCCGATGCTGTTTTGTTTTTTTTTCTACGATCCTAGTTCCAAAAAATATGTTCGTAGTTTAATTTTATTAAAAAATATATTTGTGGACAACTTATGAATACTTGGAGCAGGTGGATGAGTTTTTGTATTTGGGAAGTATGTTTATGACAGATGTAAAGGGTGATAAGGATAGTCAACCGAATTAATTCTTAACATTTGTTATTTCCGCATTAAAATTACTCCCATTTTACTAGAATTCCCAACCCCAAAACTTTACTCCAAATCATTTATAATCCCGAAGAAGGTCGGGTACACGTCAATGCACATCAACCTTTTCCTGCTATAATTTAATATTTTCTCCATTTTCTTTTTCATTTTATTTTTTTATTTAACTTATAATTTTTCTTTAACTTATCTTCAACGTCCATGTATTTATTCAAATATGTCTTTTTCTCACAACAAATATTTTTTTAAATAAACAAGTAAAAATTTTATATTTCGTTTTATCTGATTTTCTTTTACAATCTTTTTCAATTAGTAGTATACAATTATTATATTTAAGTAAAAACTCGCTTAATTTATATACTTGTAAAGATATAGATATACGGAATGTAGATATATATGTATCTATATGAGTAAATATATATAAACAAATATAAACAGAAAAAATTATTCCCATGAACAAAGAAACTCTTTTTTTTCTGCTACTAATACATAAGTATACCCACGCACTGGCCTTGCCTATGTGGGATTTTTTCTATATGTACAATAAAATTCACTTTAATCGGACTGATGATGCCCGAGAAAACGGCTATCAAGTTCCGACCAAAACTAGGAAATTCCTCCATAGGATTAACAATTATTAACAATTTTTTTTAAGAAATGTTGATGAGGACATAGAAAATAAAGCAAATCTAAAATTTCACTTCAATCGGACTGATGATGCCTCAGAAAACGAACCTAAATAAAAAAAAATCGGAGAACACCCAAAAACGTGACTAACCTTTCCAGTTGTCAAAAACAAACCACAGATCCAAAATGGCTGATAATGCTAACATATGATAAACATATGTGTACCAACATAACAAAAAAAAACGACAATCGAATGTACACAACCCCCGAAAATTAAAAATTCACATTTTCTTTTGAACACACCTCGTACATTCCGGAGCCCGAAGTGCAACTTGCTTTCAACAGTGCCTCCAGAAATTATATGAAGTTAAAATTATATAAAATTTCTACACTTAATTAATTTAAAATAAAAATTTATCTAAAAATAAAAGATTTGAATCGGAACTGGTAGTGATAAAATTGTAAAAAAAAAATGTTGGTGCATTTTATTTCAATATTTTAAATCCATATTTAAAGCATAATACAAATTTTTTAACAGCTGTTAAAAAAATTATAGTATTTGGTTTAAAAAACAGTTTATTTATAAAAAAAGTTCTGCTGCGTAATTAATATTTTTACGCGTGATAGCTGTTCGCCTTCCAAAAGGCATTATCAGACAGTTTGATCGTGCCTTCGGAAGGCGAAATAGCTGTCACGCCTAATAATAATTCTCCGTTAACTAAATAACTGTCATTATTGTATTATTATTTTTTTACTTCAATATTAAATGGAGTTCTTCAAAGTAAACTAGAACACGATACATTAAAACATAACTTTAATACATACATTTAAAAAAACAAAACAATTAAATAAAACGATTAAATACAAAAATCACCTTTCAAAATATATACTGAACGAGTAGCTAAAATAGAATTAAGAAAATGGCGCCCTATGCGAGTAATGCCGGCAATTGGACAACGAAACTCGTCGATTTTTATTCGCTCTATATAGGGAGAATAAATTCTGAATTTGTGTATTTTCTTATAAGGATTGGTTTTTCAATCGCATCCATGAAAATGTGCAAATGCTACGATTGCACTCTAATCCACATAGATAGTATAGACTCGTATATGGCTTCGCAAGTGGCGTACAAATTAGGTCGTAATACACATTGCGACAGTTCTATAAAATAAATGGCCCTTCGAGTGGTTGGTGCAGCGAGCACTCCCAGCAGTGCGGCGGCTCGGTGATCCATTAGCTTTCTGGGTTAAGTAAGTCGTGGTGATGAGAGCGCGCTTTATGACATTTACGACCACTTTAGTGACGTTCGCAATGGGAGAAATCGCTACTCGGCTCGGCGTGAGAATACTGAAAATGTCTTTATTGTGTCCCCGCGTATAGGATGGTTCACAGTATACTAGCTAGAAACGTGTTTGGAAACGTTCTAAACGGAGATGCAACGGATTTTCGTCTACTATCCGGTATCCTGACACTTTATTGCTATCCGGCAAGATGCCGGATAGTAACCTAATATCCGGCCGAAGCCGGATAGTTAAAAAAGTTAATAAAACAGGTAGGCAAAATAAAAATCATTTACCGACAGCGCGGAATACCGTAATATACGCTATGCCGCGTTGGAAACAGCGAATTTTTGCGTCTGAGAAAGGTTACGTCTAATAATAGCTAAACGCTAAGTTAGTTTGGAAAAACAGAGTAAATAATACATAGAGATGAACTAACACGCAAGGGGAAGAAACCGAAATGAAGTGGGCGATCTAGACGTCCCGCCAATTCAAGTAAAACAGCAAATAAGTGAAAAGCTTCGGCTTATCTACAAAAACCGTATATTTAGTTTGACTCTTTTATAAATGTTTTATAATTTATTTACTGCAGTCAAAATCACGCCAAACAAACGTGGACGGCAGTGAACTAGGCTGGCGCCGAAGTGGGTGTCACGTGACCTTTTGCAAATGTATTCATTCTGACGTCAGTGTTGGGAAATAACGACCGCTAGATGTTTTGTTAAAAGGGACAAATTATTATAATTTTTTGGACATCCTATCTGGTCTAATTCCCCATTCTGTGATCTCTTTCCGCACAGTACAGTGTACTCCATGTCACTAGGGTGTGGTCCCCTTAAACTTAACAGCATCCATTGCTTCATCTGCCGCCTGGAACGTTGCGCCCATTTCAAAAACGGTCCATCTGGCTTTCTTTATCTCTTGAAGTAGTTAATCTTGTGAACCGCCTCATCAAGGCAATATTACTTACGATTAACCGCTAATAGACCCATAGAATGCGTACTTTATTTGCGGTACCTTCCAGAGTGGTGGATACTTTCAGTATCGCCCTGATGAAAGGCCACCATCGAGAATCGAAACGTTGCTTGAAATCTTCCGCTGATTGTTGCGGCCAACTGAATAAATGAGCTACAAATTCATAGACATGTATCGTTTTAAAAACAAACTGTAGCGTTTTAATTTCCTGCTATAGTTCGTTGCTTTACTTCGGGTAGGCACAGCTTTTTGGCCTTTATGGCCTGTACGCCACTGCTAGATACCCCTCTAGCGGTCCTCCACACTAGTAACCAAATTTTTGCAAAAGAATTATGAAATCTGAAAACCAATCAAAGATCCACATTAAAAATTGATGATGTATAAAATGGCAATAAAATGTAGACATTTGATAAAGTGGAACTAAATTTTTTCAATACTTTGGCAATACCAAGCTGCTAACTATGTCTTTGAAATGTTGTTCCTCACATTCACATTTATTCACATTAGAATTTTTACAGATCGTTCGTTTTAAAGAAACAACGCAAAACATCAAGCAATAAAATCATTAAAGAAAAGAAAATATTTTTTTATGAAAATAATAAAGATTTTCAGAATAAGCAAACACAATGTGGATTGAGATGATGTATTAAATAACAAGACACTTTGTTTTTAATCCACTTTTATTTATTTTTTTATTTATTTTTTATTATTTTTTATTATTTTTTATTTTTTATTAAAAAAATAATTTACAAATAAAAAAATAAAGGTGGATTAAAAACATAGTGTCTTGTTATTTAATACAGAAAATAATATACTTTTCCATAAATTTGTGAATATTTTTTATGTCACATTCGTTCTATATTGGGCACACCCTGACTCCGACAGACGTGCGACGCATACGCGAGACAATGGCGAACAGTTATCTAGCAATTGTTGAATAGAATATAAATAATACTAATAGAAATGTCGGATTATAATATTACAGTCATAAATGATTTCATAGGCTCTATTTTGCCCTTTTGACGGCTTAATTGTTTATTTGCTATTTGGGAATATGTATTTTGTGAACTGTCTGAATGAAGCTATTGATAAATTGTTTTTATATATGATAAATTTAAGCTTTTTAATTAGATAATAAAATGACCATTTCCAATCATTCCATGCACAATAATTAATGCCCGAATATTGAAAAACTCCACACAGGATCGACCAAGATACATCGATGACACACAGCCTACCTTTGATCATAGTTCAATGCACGCCACTGGTATTTAAGGTCATCTTGATTAATGAATGATAATTAACAACCTTGCAATTCAATGAATTCAAGCAGGCAAATTCTAAATGAGAAACAAATTTAGAAGTAAATTTTTATAAGTTAATTTTAATGATTCTGAAAGAAGATATTCGTATCTATCAGTGGCGTGCGGCGCATATAGGCCAATAGCTGTGCCTACCTTAATAAAAACGTTATACAATAGAAAAAAAGCCGACACAAAAATAAAAACAAAATAATTTTTTCATAAATGTTTTTGATTTTTTTTTGTCAAAATCGTTCTACTCTGATACATTGTTCTTTTTTGTCGAATTTATATTTTTTTTAGTTACAACCGTACTTTGGCGGTAGTTTTGGTTTCCTCAATATATATTTTCTTTAATGGGATACATAACGGAAACCCATGCGTCCGCATACTGCTTGCACTAAAGCTGTGAAACGTGCTACCTACATTGCTTATTAATTGTTTTTATGTTTAATTAAGTAACGCTGCCTATATCAGGCAGACGGGAAAGGCTTTCTCAATTAGATTCAAAGAAAATATACGATGTTACAATAATAAACGCAATTTTTCAAAATTTGCCGAACATCTCTTAGTGAATAATCACGTTCCGTTTGACAACAATGAGCCTAAACCCTTACATATAGAAATAAAGGGTCTTAGATTAAAGTTACTTGAACAATTGAAAATTAATAAACGAACGAATGATCCTAATTTAACATTAGTTAATAAAATAAAGAAAGAATATATATATGTATATATATTTTTTTATGTAAATCTAATTTAATAATGTTATTATTAAGTTCTGCAAGTATTTTAGGTTGTTATTATTGTGACAGCTGTTTCGGCGTTTAAGGCCATTTTCAAACTCCGAAACAGCTGTCACAATAATGACAACTAAAAATACTTAATAATAACATTATTAAATTTGATTTACATTAAATAAAAAAAAAATGAAATGGAGTTCTACGAATTAAACACAAAAACAATTAATAAAAATATTTATTCCCCACTTCTCAGTATGTTCACATACCCAGAACAATATAACACATTTAAATAAATCAATTAATCTTTTTATAAAATTTCCGCTTTTTAGTTTACAACACCACCGCTATATTAAAGCATTAATGAGAAATTTTTAAGAACTTTTTTAAAAATATGTATGTAGATAGGCGTTATTCAAATATAATACCAAGTAAAAACAAATCAGTTTTTTTCGCTTTTAAAACAATCCCTCACGGCCTACAATATACAGCAGTGCACGCCACTGGTGTGTATAGACTTGTAATTTTTTTACTATTGGTATGGCTTTACTTTTAAATAGGTTAATCCGATGATCTATTTGCATGGTTTAATGTCAGCGTTGTGTTGAACTGTCAGTGTGACAGATTTCCTTTGCACGTTGCATCACAAATTTCATGTTTAATTAATTGTTAAACAGTGTAATTTCGGTTGTGATCTGAGTACGGAGTACGTAACATTCAAAGTAAACAATTCTTATTTTCATTACATCTATTGAATTTATGCCGCAGTTCTTAAAACAGTTGGTGGCGTAATGGTCCGCATAGTTGCCTTCCGAGCAGTTAGTTGATCGGTGTTAGATTCTCGACCCTGGTGTATTTTTTTATTATAAATTTTTATTTTATGTGTATTGCATTCTGAAAGTGAATAAAAAAATAAGTAATTCTTATTTTCAATAAATGTAATGATTTTATGCCACAGTTCTTAAAATGGTTGATGGTGTAATGGCCAGCAAAGTTGCCTTCCAAGCAGTTGATCGGGATTCGATTCTCGGCTGTGTCAATATATATATATATTGAATTTATAATATATTATCTTTTAAAATACATTAAAAATACCTATTCAAAATATTTAAAAAAAATTATATCTGTATATATAAAAATGAATGTTTGTCTTCTGTCCTCGATTTTCTCGAAAATTACTCGACATCATATCACAGTTTGTTCTTATTAGTGCCGGGAAGGTGTAGACTGTAGAGAGTAGTTCGAATGAAATCCAATATGTGAAACTGTTGCTATAACGTTTTAAAACTGTTGCTATAACGTTTTTAGTATGAAAAACATTGAGCCCGCCATGTTGTATTGAGGTTAGCCCATGGATATACCACTCTAGTTAGCCACAGATTACATATTCAAGAGAAGAAGGTTTGTTTCGGTAGATATTTTGAAAAAATATAAATGTTTTTGTCTGCTCTAGTTACAAATAATATGCTATTAAAATAGCAATCAACTTAGGATTATGCATTGTAGAATTTCAAATAAAACATGTTTTTTTTAAATAAGTCAACTCTGATTTATGGCAGTGAGGTATGGAACTGGCAGAGGAAGGATGAAAGTAGACTGAATGCTGTAGAAATGATATCTCTGAGACGAATGTGTGGTAAAACCATGTATGATCGTGTGAAAAATGTTGAGATTCGTAAAAAATGCAAGGCTGATGTAAGCGTAGTGAGCAAGATTAAGAAAGGGACGCATAGATGGTTTGGGCATGTAGAGCGAATGAATGAAGAAAAGAGTGTAAGGAGAATATATGACGCGAATGTGAATGGAAGAAGAAGCCGGGGACGTCCAAGGAAGACGTGGCACGATCAAGTGAATCAAATACTTGAGTCGGGCCATGCCAGAAGTCGGAATAACAGAAGAGAATGTACGAGACGTTGTATGAAAGTGAATGAAGCAAGAAGTGTATTCCAAGATCGAGTTATTTGGCGGTCCGTCCTCTCTACCTACCCCTACGGGGAAACGGCGTGATGGTTATTTATATACGGTGGTGGGAATTAATTGTGTATAAATACACTTCCCTTGTACCAATCACACGGGTTTCGAAATCATGAAGCGCTGCTTCTTCATCTACCACGCCTTCCATCGACCTGTTGGATAGTCTTGTATTTATCACTCCATACGTGGTGTGACTGAGATATTAGTGACTGTGACTGAGATTTTATGTGTATTACATTAATTTGGCAATTCTACGGAGAACATCTAAATTAGTTTCTAAGTAATTATTCTATGTTATCTAATCAGAGCAAAGCGCACTCTGGGTTAAATATCACTAAATTACGCTATGCAGACAAGCCCGTATTAAATGTACTAATTATTAGTACACCAAACGTGATGTAGTCTTCCCATTCGCATTCATCGGATACATAATAAATATAGCCATAATACAGGGTTATTCAAAATGGTGGACTCAATTTAGTACCGCTGTTTTCTCTGAATTATATTTGAATGATCTACGTATTGATAGAGGAGGTGCCAAAGTTTCGAATCCCACGGCTAGATCACTCATAGTTACGCAAACGGCCGCTAGAGTGATCGCGCCGCCAAGCAGACATTTTGCGATAGTTTTGAGTAGAATGGCTACTATGCATAGCACAAGGCCGCGTTCGTGAGTTCTGTAAAATTGAGTCGGCCACTGCAGTGCAGCGCACCTTTCGTCTTCATTTTAACATTGAACCTTCAACTAGAAAGAGTATTTGTCGCTGATATCACCTATTTGAGCAATCTGGATGTCTCTGTGAAGAAAAAAGTCCGGGCCGACCGCTTGTATCAGAGGAGAACGTGCGAAATTGAGTCCGTCGTTTTGAATAACCCTGTACTATAATAGCTTTATAGTTTAAAATACCAGTCCTATAGACATATAGAATATAGCATATCAATCTTGTGGCTATCACGAGGCGGGGAATAACATTATAGAAAGCGGCTCTGGTTCATTATACCGGACCCTTCCATCCCGGGCTGTTCTCGCAGGCCACAGTCCGCAGTCGGTCTCACAGACCTTGAGGGGGGCGGGGAACTATGAAGCCCACAGATACCACCATTGTTAAAGACGAACGAGCAGCCAATTCTTTGGTTACTGTTTGAAATTGGTTTATTTATTTGTATACGTCCATATGTGCTTAATTTTTTTTATTTTACATTGATATGCTTGGTGTAACCTTAAGTGTCCAGCTCAGGTATGGGGGCTCCATCGACGCCAGAGTATAACCTCTCAGAAGTTGGGTGTATGTGCAGAGCCCGCAGATACTTTAATAGTACCCAACTGCTGACTCTGTACAAATCGCAAATGCGCCCACTGTAGAATTTGGCAGCCACCTCTGGTCGGGAGCCCAAAAATATCTGAAAAAAAACCCTTGACTCTGTGCAGAAACGGGCGTTCCGTTTGATAGATTCGCCTATCTTAACAGACGAATTGCAATCTCTGGAGCACAGACGTCAGGTGGAAATGCTGTCCTCGTTCTACCAATATTTTAATGGAAGATGCTCTGAGGAACTAGCGTCATTGAGCCCTTCGTCATCGGTGCACAGTCGGGAAACACGCCAAACGCGCCCCCTACATTTGCACACGGTTGTCATTTGTCATATGAGACCGGGTCGCTTCTACGACTCGTTCTGGTGTTCAACAGCTCGGCTGTGGGATGATCTTCCTCCTCTTCGTTTCCTCCCTCCTACAACATGGGTCTCTTCAAGACCCAGGTTCACTCCATCCTATCCTCTAAAAGACCCTCCACACAGCATTCTCGTATATGATATAGGGAAGTAATTTCCCTCAGTGCTCCGTGTGTGGAGTTACTGTAAAAAAAAGTATTTATAGAAATTATTCCAATAACAAACATACATTACATTGTTCGCAAATGCTCTTTACATAATAATTAGCATTTTGAATTGAACAATTCTCACGTGGAAAATGTTCACATTTGGTTCATTTAAGAGAATGATCATTTTTCCGAGGGCCATTACTGATGGTAATTTATGTCGTCCTGAAGTTGGAGGCAATTTTCTATGGTTATATTTCTTAGGTACTGCTTTATATCGTCCGCAAATAGTAAAACTTACACAATTTTATGCATTTATGGATATCGTTGATATATAATAAGAAAAGTAAAGGGCCAAGGTTAGACCCTTGAGGAATACCTGAGTTTGTGGGAAAATGTGTTAAGCGAAAAATGCCATACGTAACGTATTATTGTCTATCAACTGTAAATCCATATCGGTCGAGTTTTGCAAATGGGTGTACTGTTTCAATGGCCTTTTCGCAGTTTCATTGTTACCATCAAGAGCTTGAAATGATATGGCTATATCACACGCAGCCAGTAGCAAGGTCAGTGATAAGAGTGTTTTCCCTTTAGATTTGAAGAAAAATAAGTTATATTGAGTGTTTCCCCTTTAGATTGTCATTTGTAATGCAGTTTTGAAGAAAAACAAATTTCTTTTCACGTTAAATATCATATTAAGGGCAGTATTGCATATAGGAAGAAAAAAACTAGCCCGAAAACCTAATCTAACCTAACTTAATTAATCATTATTATTTTTAAAATGAATTATGTTAGGTTAGATTAGGTTTCTGTTCTAATATTTTTTTTGTACTTTTAATAACTTCATATCACTTTTAAAAAGTGTGCCTATTCATACGTGTTTTGAATTATCATGAAACCGTTGGCGACGTATTGGTATGATATTGAAAAGTGTCAACATACTGTAATTTTTTTACTCGTATCTGTCTTCTTTTATTGTATTTTTTATAATTCTTAAAAGTATTGTTATCGAAATGGCCACCGATCCGCCCGATAGTACCTAGGTAAAGCGAGAGGCTCGGAGGGCCGACATTGATGTATGGCTCGCGCGAGGAATGCTCCCTACCTCAGTCGGGACCGAGTCGAGCCTAGAAGGTGAGTTGTGAGCAGAGAGCGGGGAGTTAGCGGCTATAGCGAGCATACACACAGAGCGTGAAATAACGCAAGTCATGGACGGGTGGAATCCTACAGCTGATCTCGATTTAACGGTCTCGGCCTGGGATGCGACTGAACCGGTATGCGACTTAACCAAAATGCCTCAAAAACCCGAAACTCTTGTTTAACCGCGCGTCCTTTGGGTTATTATTCAAAAAGTATGTAAAAAAACATCGGTTTTTTTCATTAGATTTTGTAATAACAATACGTTTTTACAATATACCAACTAGGCGCCCCCGTGGCTGCCGGCTGCGTTTTATAGTCGCTCCTGATTTATCTCGGAAATATTGGGAAGTTAATAATTTTCCCGGTGTAAAAATAGCATAAAATAACCACAATAATTTTTAGGTTACATTTATAAAAATCATATAATTTTAGTGTGGCCGTTTCGGGCTTAAATCAAGTTTATAATAAAAAATCAAATAAAAACCCAAATATTTTAAGTTCAAATCTGTCAAGTTGTTCTAAATTAACCCAAAAGAATCGGTCGGTCGAAGGCGTTCGACACATGTGCTTGTTAAAAGACCCTTTCCTGTTAAAAGTGTCCCAGAGTGAATGATTTACAATGTTATTCTTTGAACTATGGTGATTGTAAACAATATATGACCGAGCTAGACAACTCAAACTCAAACTTAATGGTGAATGTGCTATTTTGGAGCCTTTAATAGCTGCAAAGATATAATTGTATAACCTTGAACGTTGTACCACAATCGCAATCCGCAAAATTAGATTTCATGGCTACCGAGAAAGGCGCAATAGGAAATAAAAACATTTGACGAGAGGATCTTCTGCTGTCACGGCGACCTGAGTTCTGACCTCCAGTTCACGGAGCAGATCCGGTGCATCATGCGGCCCACGGACGTGCCTGACAAGGCTGCTCTGCGACCTGCTGTGGCCCGACCCCGACAAGGATACCACCGGCTGGGGCGAGAAATAGACGACACGCTGATGTGCTCTTTCCAGATCCTGAAGCCGGCTGACGAGCGCCAACACCAAGCGTCCCGTCACCAACAAAGACAAATAAGATTGGAAGAAAGGATCAGTACCCCTGGCCCCAGTCCTCACCCGCCGCCCAACTTCACATAACTCCTATCATTTGTATTAGCGTCTTGCAATATATCGTAAGGAATAAATACAGTTAGCTTCTTTTTTTCAATTTAACATGTATGAAAACTTAGACCAAGCCGTATTTAGTTTTGATAATTTAACTGCATCTATTTATATGGTCTATAAATAATGTGTAATGATATTGTCCAAAAAAAATATCATAGATTTAATGTAGGAATAATGTAAGAATAGGAAGTAAGATTTGTACAGCGCCCTTGAGGTGATTTTTCACAAAAACGGCGCTATAAAAATCATCCGATTATTATTATTATTATTATTGTGTGGGAGAGACGAAAATACCCGAACACATCCGTTAGCTTCGGCTTACCTCGAAATACTAAACGAGATAACGCAGGAACAAACTCGAAGTATACGAGTGTTTTGTGGGTTTCGGGTATAGTTTTTTGTACCTAAACGAACGAGATATGGCTTGTTGTGTTCGGGCGATAATATAGCGGTCGTATCACGTACGTTCGTATGGGTAGGACGGTTAAAGAAAAAAAATTAATAAAAGGGGACGTTGTACTCTTTCAGAGCACTTCACCCCCACCTCATGGAAAACCTTTAGCGCAAGCTGTCTCCTTGGTTGAGTTTTTACGATCCTCGACTACTACGAACCCGGAGGTCGCGGGTCCAAATCCTGGCTTGTGCAAATAAATTTTATTTGATTAATTTGTGTTATTTCACAATTTATTCATTAAAAATAACATATAACATTTTTGCGGCATGTTCCAGAGTGGTAGATACTTTCAGCATCGCCTTGGTGAAAGATCACCAATTCAGAATCGAAACGTTGCTTGAGATGGCTTTAGTCGTATTTGGTGACCATATCTGAATAGCCAGGTACTTCCACACCTTCCTCTTCCCCATCTCCTTCCCCTCCCCACTACATTTAGCCTCACAGCATACCACAATTGGGGATGCCATAGTCTCACTGGCTCCAGAC
Organism: Halesus radiatus; assembly: GCA_022606495.2. NCBI lineage: Eukaryota > Metazoa > Arthropoda > Insecta > Trichoptera > Limnephilidae > Halesus > Halesus radiatus. The sequence continues at coordinate 107,627 of JAHDVE020000781.1, forward strand.
GGTTGGGAGCAGCTGGGACACTTAATATGACAAATAATCACAAAAAAGCTGCGCCAATCACAACCAAACTATTGTAGCAGTAAATACGTATCATTAATTAAACAATATAATTTTGGGTGTGATGTAGGTAATATTCTAATTCTGAAATTTAAAATACGTAATTCTTATTTTCAGCACATATAATGACTTTATGCGCCGTTCTTACAATACAAAATAGTTGCCTTCCAAGCAGTTGATCGGGGTTCATTTCTCATACGTAGCAATATGTTATATATATATATATATATATATATAATAAATATATATATATATATATATATATATATTTTAATTTAATTTTTTTTTTGCTTTTATTTTTTAAAATACTATAAAAAAAAATTGTGTTTTATTAAAAATAAAAATAAATCCACAATTCCCACAATTATAATATCCCGTGTTATTGTACACAGGGTGTTAAGAGACGTACACGACTTACTTTAACCAGTGATTCCTTCATTTTTCTTGATTCAGTCATTTTGAGTTAAAAATGTTATTGGAATTTTGGTACCATATGTATGTGTGTATTTGAATCAAACAGCAAATCAATTTAACCTGCTTTTTCTGTTTTTTTCCCTTTAAATCGAGAGTCCACTGTTTATCGGCCTCATTGATGCGGCCGGCCTACCCACCTCCCAGCATCCCGGCGTTGTTCGTGGTCCAATCATCTGCCGGCCGAGATGATGCCGGAGGTATTTGACGGGACTCATTTATCTCACGAGGGTGGGATGGGGAGGGGTTAAGGGGATTTAGGGGAAGTCGTGAATCAGCACATTTTTACATGTGTACAAATTGCCAGTAAATATTTAATTCATGAGGTTATGAGTTATGATAGATGATGTATACAATCTGCTTATTGTTGGTTACTTTGTTTATTTAATTTTTCTGTTCTGGACACCTGCATTGACTTGTAATAATCTGTAATCACCTATTTGGTAGTGTTCTCATGGGCATTAGACGCCCTTTGCCCGGAGCGGTTTTATTTATTTAGGTATTACTATTATTTATTATTTATTATTTATTATTTATTATTTATTATTTATTATTTATTATTTATTATTTATTATTTATTATTTATTATTTATTATTTATTATTTATTATTTATTATTTATTATTTATTATTTATTATTTATTGTTTATTATTTATTATTTATTATTTATTGTTATTATTTATTATTTATTATTTATTATTTATTATTTATTATTTATTATTTATTGTTATTATTTATTATTTATTATTTATTATTTATTATTTATTATTTATTATTTATTATTTATTATTTATTTATTTATTATTTATTATTTATTTATTATTTGTTATTTATTATTTATTATTTTATTATTTATTATTTATTATTTATTTATTTATTATTTGTTATTTAATTATTTTATTATTTATTATTTATTATTTAGTATTTATTTATTATTTATTGTTGTTATTTATTATTTATTATTTATTATTTATTATTTATTATTTATTATTTATTATTCATTATTCATTATTCATTATTCATTATTCATTATTCATTATTCATTATTCATTATTCATTATTCATTATTCATTATTCATTATTCATTATTCATTATTCATTATTCATTATTCATTATTCATTATTCATTATTCATTATTCATTATGTATTATGTATTATTCATTATTCATTATTCATTATTCATTATTCATTATTCATTATTAATTATTCATTATTCATTATTATTCATTATTCATTATTCATTATTCATTATTCATTATTCATTATTCATTATTCATTATTCATTATTCATTATTCATTATTCATTATTCATTATTCATTATTCATTATTATTATTCATTATTCATTATTCATTATTCATTATTCATTATTCATTATTCATTATTCATTATTCATTATTCATTATTCATTATTCATTATTCATTATTCATTATTCATTATTCATTATTCATTATTCATTATTCATTATTCATTATTCATTATTCATTATGTATTATGTATTATTCATTATTCATTATTCATTATTCATTATTCATTATTCATTATTCATTATATATTATGTTTTATCTATTATTTATAATTTATTAATTTATATACGCCCTATATGGGCTTTTACATATTTAGTTATTTATAATATTAACACATGTGCCAAAGACATCACAGTAGGTACATAGATAAAATAACAAACAAATACAGGAATAACATAGTTCTATAATATGCAGCTGGTGATGCGCATCCGAGAATATTATAATATAATTTGGTGCATTGAAAGAGATCACAAGAATTTTTTAAGATTTCTTATTTTTGTGTCTCTACGGACGATATACGAGTATACTATACCCATCTATCCATATTTTAGGTATGACCAATTACCCTTAGAGATACGTGGAGTTATTAAGTAACTTATGGTTACTCCTTCCGGGTGCACGTCAAGGACTAATTTTTTGGTTCAACGAAGCTACTAATAATAACAAAGCATTTATATAGCGCAGTTTTGTGTTGTTTCACTTCAAGTGCGCTTTACTATAAATAAATTTAAACTGATTAAATAACTCCATTCAGTGGTATTCTACAGCGCTACTTTTACATTCTATTTATACATTCTTAACATATTACATACATTCCTGTTTATTCTTAATACTACTCCTACAGTACTCCTGAGGTGCAGGTTATAAATGACTCTTAACGGGGAGAGGGACGTCGGAGAGTTATTATTTGTTAATTCAAAATAATGATAGAATTATTACGCAATACGATAAACATAATGTTTTTAAATAGAAAAATGTTTATTAAATATTTTATAAATTTACATAAATACATTTGCTATAATCAAGTGAAACACCCTGTGAGATCTAATATCATTTCAAATTAATGTAGAAAAAATACACCATTTAAAAAAAATATATATTTCCACATGTATATTGCTATATTTCTACTTTTTTTTTTACATGAATACCGCACAAGAGTCTCAACTGCTCCCAACCGTCTGGAGCCAGTGAAACTATGGCATCCCCAATAGGAAAATGTTGTGAGGCTGAAGGTATAGGGGAGGGGAAGGAGAAGAGGCAGAGGACGGTGGGGAAATGCCTGGCTATTCAGATCTGGTCACCAAACACGGCTAAAAGCCATTTCAAGCAACGTTTCAATTCTGAATGGTGGTCTTTCACCAGGGCGATACTGAGAGTATCGCTACTACCATGCATCAAATATTTTTTAACACTGCCAATTTTTAATTCAGGTGTGAAAGTATTAAAAAGATCGTCAGTTGATTAGTCATTTGATCGCTAACATTTGACGACACCGATTTCTCTCGTCTGCCACATCCGCCTCGTGAATCATAGTAATAATCATTGTCATCGATTTTTGTTGTATGTGATTATTAAACATCAGGTTCTTTGTTATGCTGGTTACTAACTGAAATCATATGCATTGAGAAGAATGGCCCAAGATCGTTGGTTCTGATAAGGTTTGACTCACTACAACAGCATCTTGTTGTATTTCTGCACCGCCTCAACGCTTTCACCCTACAGGAGAGACTGGGCCTGCGATAGACTGGGGCCACCGAAGTAGCTCAAAATAGGAACGCCTGGAGCCGCCCTGTCAAAGCGATCGGTCACTGACCCAACTAGGGGCCGTCTGTTCCAACATATGCTATAGTAAAAGTTAAAAGGCTTGCTCGAGTTAAATTACCCCAAAATGCGTTTTTCAATCAATTTAACAGCCTGTTTTACGTCACTTCTAGCTTTAGCTCTTGCTTTCCGAAAACCGATAGTTACTCGTCCATTTTGAGTTATTTGACAGTTCTATTGACGGAATTGTTCGCTTCAATGTTTCTTACGATTTATTTCATGAATAATATTATAGAAGATGATAATGACAACGTATTCCTCATCCAATAATATGTATTCAGCGAAAAGCGAAAACATTTCGATCACGCGCAAATAATAATATAATATATTAGATATATGTTCAGGTTTTGATGGCCAATACCATCTTTTTGGCTACAGGAGGAAGAAGCGCAACACGGCGTACTATCCCAAAAAATCTTTTGAATTTTTAGAGCGATGTCAAAAGTTCTCGAAATTTGAAATGCCTCGATTTCAATATGATACAGGGTGGCGTAAAACTACCGTTATGGTTTGAATGTTTAATAACTTTTTAAATTTATTTATATTTTTTATTTTTATTTCAGAAGTTTGTGAAGAAAACTTGGGGAATTTGAAATTTGAACTACACAACAGAACAGCGATCAACAATTGTTGAATTTTATTTTGAAACTCAACGGTCAATTGTTTTGACGCAGCGTGCTTATCGTCTTTTTTTTAATGTGCGTCCTGACCTTCAGCACCAACAATTAACCGCCTGGTTGCAAATTTTCGACAACATGGTACAGTAAGACACCTTCCATGTACCGGAAGACCACGTACGGTCCACACGGAAGAAAATATCCAACGTGTTGCGGATAGTGTGCAGGACAGTCAAGAAACATTAACAAGAAGACGTTCCGCACAACTGGGGCTATCGCGGAGGTCCGTTCAGAGGATTTTGGCCACATTGCACATGTTCCCGTATAAGGTTCAGCTTGTGCAAGAATCGAAGCCGATAGACTACCAACAACGGCTTAATTATGCCATTTCATTCCGACAAAAAGCAGAAGAAAATCGCGATTTCATTAACAATTTAATAATGAGGGATGTTACAGTTACTGAAAGGCAAATTATATTTTTCCCTGTAAAATCATATATAAAAGGTAGTCACTAATTTTTAAATGCTCACACGATTATTTTTGTAAGAACAAAGCAGTCAGCGCCATTGATATATATATATATTCAGCGATTTAAGAATATTTTCTAGATAAGAGTACGACGCAAACTAAAACCCGCGGCATATTTTGACAGTTATTTATTGTATTTCACAAGAGATCAATTTTAATCGTCGGTGTGGCCGTACCAAAAAATGATGCGGCGTTTCTTTTTACACGTTTTGAAGGAATATTGTGCTTTATCGACTGGCCACACTAATAACAATTACTTTAGCAAAAGTATACTTGAAACAGCGCGTGGTCATATTTAACACGCGAGTTACTTTAACTGAATTTTAATTTAACTCACCATTTAGCTATCTGTTGAAACAGATGACCCTAGGGAAAGGGGATTAAAATTACGAGGGCGGGTTGCGGGAAAGTGTATGTGCCTTGCGATAATTACTTAGAACAGCTGTCGACAGATATATTGCCAAAAAAATCTTTTTTTAAATGTACGCTTTTAATATTTTTCTACGTTGTTTTATTCTATATTTATTTATTATATAAACGACAAATGATTTCTGTTCTGCATCAACGTCGAATCTTCAAAGACGTTTTTTTTCTCACAGATAAAGGAAACTGTCTATTTCCCTTATTTTAAAGTAATTATTTTATTTATTTAATTAATACTTAAATACGTTACGTATTAAACTAATAAATACAATATTAAAAGACTGGTAAGGGATGTACTTTATCGACTGGAAATATTTTAAGTATAAGGCTTTTTTTTAAATTAAATTATTGATTTAATTAAAAATTTTGAATATTAATAGTACTCATTAATTATACGTATCTATAAAAAATAAACGTGATGTAAAAAAAGTTGTTGTTTTATTTAAAAATTATTATTTTACAACTGTTGTTAGTAATTACATTGATGTCATGTGATGATTATTATTATTGACATATATATCTCTTTGTCATTTATCAAGTCGTGCAATCTGTAATATCTGAGACCTGAATGCAAACTGCGAAATCACTTTCCATTGTTGCAATATTATCGCATGAATGCCGAGACGAACGTATTATAGATCTGTCTCATATCGTCACCATACTTAGTAAACTCCGTAAGTTCATTCTTTCACTAATTGATATACGAGCGCCATTTTTTAACCTTTTTAAAAATAAATGTTACCACGAAATCTCATATCCTTATGATAATTACAGGTTTACAGAAAATCGTATATAAAGAAATAATAATATGTATTTTTTTTCCTTTGTAGATAATATATACTCGTATATATATATTATATATTAGGGTGGCATAGCTAATTTCATTGCCATTCATAACATAGTTTTTTTTATTTTTTTTATTGCATAATATTAATTATATACAGTGGGAACTTATACCAGCTATGCCACTGCAAGTAGCTTGTCAGCAGGAGTTTATTTCAACAATATAATATAATACAACAATAAGTAACAATCATCATACAAATGTAGGGTAAAATTATTATATTTAGGCGCATGCATGTTGTGATCAATGTGCATAAGTTAAAAAAAATTAAAAAGAAAAAATAATGAAATAAAAAAAAAATAAAAATAATGGTTCTTCGATTGAATCTTACAATTCTTAATACTTAAAACAAAAGCAGTCCAAAAAATGTACTATTACTTTTTAAAGTTATTTATATATACGGTACAACGTGTGCCATTAACATAAAGGTAAGAATAGTGTAAATACAGCAATTACAAAGAAACGTAAAATACAAGTTTAATCAATATAAAATAAGCACGGCCTCCATGGTCGAGGGGTTCTCACAAGGCTCTCGACTACGAATCCGAAGTTCGCGGGTTCAAATCCCGACGTGCGCAAGTAAATTTTATTTAATTAATTTGTGTTGCTTCACAATTAATTCATTTAAAAATAACGTATAGTATATTTGCGCACGTTTCAGATTGGAAGATACTCTCAGTATCGCCGTGGTGAAAGACCATCATTCAGAATTGAAACGTTGCTTGAAATAACTTTTAGCCGTGTTTGGTGACCAGATCTGAATAGCCAGGTATTTCTCCACCTTCCTCTGCCATAGTCTCACTGGCTCCAGACGGTTGTGAGCAGTTGGGATTCTTTTGTGCAGTAAGCAAATATAAAAAAAAAGTGTAAAAATGAATACAGTATCTATAAAATAAGTGTAAATAAGATAAAGTATAAGTTTAAATAAGATAAAGTATAAGTGTAAATAAGATAAAGTATAAAAACGCATAGGGCATATGAAGTATAAAAAAATATTAACTATAGAAACTTATTAAAGTATGAAGTATGATAACTTGTAGAAGTATAAAGTATTTTATGTTATAAGAAAATTACAATTTTATTTTCGCTATGCCATGCGCTATTATCGGGCCATAATTTATTTATATGCTGGCCACACCTAACTGCTAGCAACATTGGAATATCAGCTGTGAACTGACAGTCGATTTCTCGTGGCATTTTATCACGTTCCTGGAAACACAGCTAACAGCCCGCATAATTAAATTATTATTAGATTGTTATAGTGTATCAATAAATTATTATAAGTGAAATTTATTTCATTGATACAGTAAAGTAAATCCAATGTTTGTCTCCAAATTTCTAAATTTTTAAGTTTAAAAAATAACGGTTTTTTGTTTCTCGTGTAAAGTGCCAAAATGGACATAGGTAATTTACTAATTAAGGTTTCGATATATTATCATTAGATTAATTAGTCAGACATTAGGCATTACAAATTTAAAATTCGTGATGGGTACAGTGCAATCACTTTATTAATCGAAACATGTTTCGCATTAATTATTCGCCCGCTGGAATCAATTTGGTTCCCTTAAAATGTTTAATTACCATGTTTATTGCGTTCATGCTCGCTTGCGTTCCTCCCGGATAGAGGAAGGTTACGAGTTCTAGTCTTGGTCGCTACCTAATCCTTTTTTAATTTAATTTTCTGAGCTTTTTTTTATTTTATTTTATTAAATATTAAAAAATAAACGATACGTGATACGCACACACAGATGGCGCATTTGTTTAAACACTTTAAGATCATAATGCTTTTAAATATTGAGATGAATTGTTTTTTGGCGGGTGTACATTTGGAATATGAATTGTAATAAATTGTTATTGTATGACTAACAAAATACAGTATTTTTTAACTTGACCTTTAAACCTACGATAACAATTTATTCCATATCATATTCCAAGCGTATACCCGCAAACAAACAATTCATTTCGATATTTAAAAGCACGACGTACAATTTAAATATATATATTTCAATTAGCGCCATCTGCGAGCGCATATTACGTTTCATTCCTTAATATTATTTGAATGTTAATTATTCATATTTCCCACCTTGATAAATGAATGTCTCCCCTTTGAATACCTGTCAATTCTTGCCGAGACAATGTCTTGTAATCCCTTTGGTTGGACTTCCTTGTGTCGGTACTTGTACGACTATAATGCCTCCGCGTCTGATATGAATATTGATTGATTCAGCTGTAGCGCTAATCGTCCCAATTAATTAATGCTAATCGGGAATTAAAATCACCATCGACTCGCAACTAGGTACAGTAGAATCATTTTAAATAAATTCTTATTTATTTTATGTTTTTATGCGCCCATCTGGGCTTTTTCATGAATTTTTAGAACAGAATATAATGAGCTATCGAAAATTATAAGTACATAGCGCCTTTAAACCGGAGAGTAATGTTAAACAATATTTATAAAACGTTTAACCGTAACGTAAAATAGAAAACTTAAACAATAATAATAATAATAATAAATGTTTATTCCGGTATGTGGGGAGGTTAGTGCAGTCCGCGGTCGCGGTCCGAAGGTCGCGGGTTCAAATCCCGGCGTGCGCAAGTAAATTTTATTTAATTAATTTGTGTTGTTTCACAATTAATTAATTCAAAAATAATATATAACATATTTGCGCACGTTCCAGAGTGGAAGATACTCTCAGTATCGCCCTGGTGAAAGACCACCATTCAGAATTGAAACGTTGCTTGAAATGGCTTTTAGCCGTGTTTGGTGACCAGATCTGAATAGCCAGGTATTTCCCCACCTCCCTCTTCCCTTCTCCTTCCCCTCCCCAATACCTTCAGCCTCACAACATTCCCAGTTGGGAATGCCATAGTCTCACTGGCTCCAGACGGTTGGGAGCAGTTGGGACTCTTGTGCGGTATTCATGTAAAAAAAAAAAAAAAGTCCCACACATTACATATAAAATATACATGCAATAGTTATAAAAAATATATACAAGAGTTTAAAAAAAAAGTTAAATAATTATAAGACAGTAGTATAAGGTGATACATCACACATAAAACAAAAAATAAATAAATAAAAAAATAAGAATTTAACTAAATAAGATTAAAATAACTCCTTTAGGGTGCTGCGGCATTTATATTGTGAGGGCCAATATATTTGTCCAGTATGCGTCGATGCTGGAGGCTGGACTGAGGCGGGCTTCCATGATGAGGATATTCCTGGAGCTGTTTATTCTTTCCCTCATTCCAACCACCCTGGATCTTATAAGGGCTGCAAAACCGGAAACTCGCCCCTCCGTGAACATACTGGAAGCACTGCAGTATCTGGGGAGGCCAAACATTATGCGGAAGGCCTTATTATACTGTACACGAAGTCTTTCCATACTACTCTTTTTGTAGTTTGCCCAGAGTTCACAGGTATACAACGTTATAGAGAACAAGGAATAGAGTCCTTTTCACAGCGGTACTACAAAGGCGAAATCTTCTACTGAGCATATTCGATTTTTCGCTGAGAGCTCGCCTTTGCCTACCAATGTCATCATCATCCATCAGAGTACTGGTGATTATGTATCCTAGGTATTTGGTTTCTTCAGTCACCTTCAGGATCACACCGTTCAGGGTAGCTGCAGGAATACGAGTCGGGCCTTGTCTATATCTTATGACCAACAGAGCTGTTTTATTGGGGTTATAAGACATGTTTGTTTCTTCAGCAAACTCTTCGGCAAAACAATAATATAACACAAGTTAAGACGAACGCATTCGCTTAGGTTTCTGCCATTTCAGAATTCAATTGGCAGTCGTTTGTCTCTTGATATCATAAAAAGGCTGACAAAGTGTGAGCGAGACGCAAACAAAAAAAGTAGGTAAAAATAACCACGAATTTGTTGCTAACTAAATGTAAAATATTGACGCAAAGAAAATAATTTTCAGCAGTCATTAAAATTTTATTGTATACTTCATCATATTTCTGAGGTAGGTTGGAGACTTTTTTTTTTCAAAAATAGTATCCATTTAGTCACAAATATTTGCCAAAGTCGCCTCCTAAAAATATGAATAAATTGTCATCTTTGGTGGCTTATATTTTCTAAATTAAAACAAAAATCATTAAAATACTTCTAATCCTTACTAGATATTTACTATACCTTTTGATTAAAAAATAGTTCATTAACTTTGGGTGGGTATTTGGCCTCTAATCCATAATTAAGTTTTGCATGAAACAGGCCGCGCAGTTGTTCCTCTAAAACAGTGCTCCGCAACCTTTTCTCAACTACGGCACACCAAAATTCTTCCTAGAATTCCGCGGCACACCAAAAGCTAAAATATATAGGTATTCAATTGAATTTTACAATAAATTTTCGTTCATTGCATTTGACGCGGCACACCTGTATTCGGCTCACGGCACACCAGTGTGCCACGGCACACCGGTTGCGGAGCACTGCTCTAAAATACATTATCCACGCTACAATAATTAAGTGTAGGATTCATCAGTGCTGGTATAAATGACGCTTTATATTATTATTATAAATGGAGTCAACAAATATATCAACAGTACGTCATACAACTTGTTGCCCGATCATGCAGTCTATTGTTTAGTGATTGCGACTGATAGTTGGTTGTGTACGTGTTGCAGAAAAATGTTACATTTTATCTTGTGTTCCTTGTCGGTACATGTAATTTAATAGTGGCGACGATGGCAGGGCTGTCAATTAGGTGGTTAATGACTTTTTTTTCTTGTGTAGTGAATCCTGCTCTCTATTTCTTGCTTGTGCAGTGATGTACTGTATCGTGGAACTACTGCGGGGACAAGAGGGGATTGCGGGCGGGTGCTCCAATCTTTTTGAACCAATTTGAACCACTATCGCGTGCACAAATAAATTTTGACGTGCGCTCTGAAAAATGATTTACCTCTGTATCTTTTGTGTTTTTGTAAATATTTCATTTGATCTATTTCATTGTTCGGCAATCTGTAAGCTGTAACAATTCAAACAGAAAATTTTAAGGTATTGCGTTACGTTATAATTTATTTTTTTTCATTGCATCATGAAAGTGTGCAGAATATATTTCTGAGACTTGTATGCAGTATTGTTTGGATAACTGAACTATCTTTGTTCATTGCATCATGAAAGTGTACAGAATATATTTCTGAGACTTGTATGCAGTATTGTTTGGATAACTGAACTATCTTTGTTCATTGCATCATGAAAATGTACAGAATATATTTCTGAGACTTGTTTGCAGTATTGTTTGGATAACTGAACTATCTTTGTTCATTGCATCATGAAAGTGTACAGAATATATTTCTGGGACTTGTATGCAGTATTGTTTGGATAACTGAACTATCTTTGTTCATTGCATCATGAGAGTGTACAGAATATATTTCTGAGACTTGTTTGCAGTATTGTTTGGATAACTGAACTATCTTTGTTCATTGCATCATGAAAGTGTACAGAATATATTTCTGGGACTTGTATGCAGTATTGTTTGGATAACTGAACTATCTTTGTTCATTGCATCATGAGAGTGTACAGAATATATTTCTGAGACTTGTATGCAGTATTGTTTGGATAACTGAACTATCTTTCTTCTTCTATCTTACCCATATTTTGTGTTCTGCCAATTGGCCAATCGGCAACATTATTGGACACTGGTTTTATTTGCTATATAAATGTAATAAATAATTCAAATACTTTGCTAAAATACCCCTCCCGCACATCTCGCAGACTCGCACCAACGGAGTTGCAATTTGACAGTACCTCCGGATGACGAATCAGCTGTCACTCTTTTAAATAACTACTTACGAGTATTTTTTTTCACTACTGTCGCTGGATGGCGGTGCTCCCCAACTCAAACACGAGAAATCTTTCTCTATTGAGTTGGGCACTTTTTGTTAAATAAATTTATACTTTTTTTGTAATTAGCCATTAAGATATATCTGTACTATTAAATATTTTGTATGTATTATATTAAATATTAAAAATAAAAAATAAAATAAAAAAAACTGTTCTCGTAGAAAATCCAGATTATTAAGCATAAGATAATCGCACTATATATATTTTTGCTACGTATGCGATTTGAGCAGCGGGACTTTCCGCTCATCGGGCGACTTCTCTAAACCACTTCGCTCTGGCAGCAACCTTCAGACCCGCTGTGATCTTTCCAAACACAGTACCATCAGCACACTTGATAATAATGAGTTAATTTATACGCCTACTTATAATATGTTTGCGATCTTTCGCTTGTTTGTCATTTGCTCTAGTATCATTTTTGCCACCATAATAAGTGTTGTTTATTGTACTTATTAATTATTATTGCTTTTTAAACATTCATGTATGTAATTTTTGGGTATATTGACTGTTTTATGTAATAAAATAAAATAATATAAATAAAGTATTGTAAAATAAACGTACACTTTTCATAAAGCACATCGTATTTCAAAAATGGCCCTAAACATCAATTGCATGTTGCTAACTCAACC